>JACEEZ010016547.1:5957-37416 GCA_016584305.1 Chionoecetes opilio
TTCCGTAATATACTTACGAACTATGAAACACGTTTTGTATCACAATATGATTCTCAACTCCTATATAAGCTACGTTGTTTAAAATAGCAATTTCTAACGAAAACAACTATAATACCGCATTTTGAATCTCTCTATCATAAAAAGGGCTGAATAATGTCAATTTTCGACATTTTTTAGCCCTTCAAAAATACATTAAATCACTTGAAAAAACGTTGTTTATAGGAATAAAATTGATTCATAAATTTCATGAAAAATACATATTTTAAGCTCATAATATTGTAAAATATAGTTGTGTAAAAGTGCTGAATAATGTCATATTTCGACATTTTTTAGCCTTTCAAAAATACATTAAAATACTTGAAAAAACATTGTTTTTAAGATTAAAATTGATACCTAAATTTCATGAAAAAACATATTTTTAGCTATTAATTATGTAAAATATAGTTGTAGCAAATATCAAAAACTATTTATCTACAGATATAAAGAAATATACTTCAATTTGTAGAAAAAAAAAACTCCTCACTGATAACTAGCTAAAATCATTGAAAACACTACATTTTATGGGTTTATAGATATATGATAAGTAAAACTACTTGTATATATACAATAACGCTACAGTTTACAAGAAACTATGAAAAACGCTTGCAATATACCGTTATATCACAATAAATAACCTTTTACTCTTCTATTTAATAGCTTAATGTAATGTAAGCTACTTATAGGTGCAAATTGTTCTAAAAAGAGGATTTTATACTTCAATTTGTAGGAAAACAGCTATATATCACCGATAACTAGCTAATATCATTGCAAACACTACATTTTATGGGTTTATAGCAATATGATAAGTAAAACTACTTGTATATATACAATAACGCTACAGTTTACAAGAAACTATGAAAAACGCTTGCAATATACCATTATATCACAATAAATAACCTTTTACTCTTCTATTTATTAGCTTAATGTAATGTAAGCTACTTAAAGGTGCAAATTATTCTAAAAAAAGGATTGTATACTTCAATTTGTAGGAAAACAGCTATATATCACCGATAACTAGCTAAAATGATTGAAAAGAACACATTTTGAGGGTATAAAGCATTATCATAAGGTAAATTCCTTCTATTAATGATATAACACTACAATTAACAAGAAACTATGAAAAACACGTGTAATATGCAATTGTATCACAATATAGAGTCTCAAACTACTATTATAAGCGTACATTAGTTTAAAATGGCAATTTCTAACGAAAACAACTATAATACCACATTTTGAAATTCTCTATCAAAAAAAGGGCTGAATAATGTCAATTTTCGACATTATTTAGCCCTTCAAAAATACATTAAAACACTTGAAAAAACGTTGTGTTTAAGAATAAAATTGATATATAAATTTCTGACTAAATACCTATTTTTAAGCTTATAATATTGTTACATTGTTGTGTAAAGTGCTGATAATGTCAAATTTCGACATTTTTTAAGCACCTTCAAAATACATTAAACCTTGAAAAACATTGTTTTTAGAAAAAATCGTACATAATTTCAGATCATATTTTAAGCTCATAATATTGTATATAGTTGTAAATGTGCTGAATAATGTTCATATTCGAAATTTTTTTAAGGATTTGAAAAATTACATTAAATCTGTAAAAACATTGTTTTTAGGTTAAAATTGATACCTAAATGTCATGAAAAGTATTTTAGCTTTTAATTATTGTTAAAATATAGTTCAGCAATATCAAAGCTATTTAACTACAGATATAAAGACATATACTTCCATTTGTAGAAGACAGAAAAACTCTTCACTGATAATTAGCTAAAAATCTTGAACCTACTCATTTTATGGGTTTAGCAAAATGATAGTAGAAATACTTGTATTATACAAAAACGCTACAGTTGTACAAGAAACTTGAAAAACGCTTGCAATATCCCGAAAGAAAAGAAATTATATAACAATAAATATTACCTCTACTTTTCTCTTTGAATAGCTTAATGTAACGTAAGCTACTTATAGGTGCAAAGATTATCTAAAGAGTATTTTATACTTCATTTGTAGAAACAGCTATATATCACTGATAACTTATCTAAATCATTGAAAACCTACATTTATGGGTTATAGCAATATAATCAGTAAAACTACGTTGTATATTATATTAAAAAAACATAAAGCTACAGTTTCAAGAAACTTGAAAAACGCTTGCAATTATCACCGTTATATCACAATAATACCTCTTACTCTTCTATTTAATAGCTTATGTAATGTACGCTACTATACTGGTGCAATTTTCTAAAAGAAGATTTATACTTCAATTGTGAAACGCTATAATCACCGATAAATAGCTATATCTTGAAAACACTCCTTATTATGTTTTATAGCAATCTGATTATAAGAGTCGTTGTATATATACATAAGCTGCATTTAATTACAAGAACTTGAAAAACGCTTGCAAATACTGTTTAATCACAATAAATAACCTCTTACTCTTCACTATTTATTAGCTTAGATGTAAGGTACATACTTATAGGTGTAAATTATGTAAAAAAGGATTTTGGTCTACTTCAATTTGTAAGAAAACGCTATATATCACTGTAACTAGCTAAATCATTGAACACACTACTTTTATGGGTTTACTGAATATATAATTAAACTCTTGTATATCTATCCTAACGCTACAAGTTTAGAAGAAACTTATGAAAACGCTTGCATATCCCGTTTAATCACATAATAACCTCTTACTCTTCCAGTTAATGCTTAAAGTAATGGTACGCCCTTATAGTGCAATTATTCTAAAGGGATTTTATATCCTTCACTTTGTAGGAAACAGCTATATATCCACCGATAAAATAGCTTTATATCATTGAAACACTACATTTTATGGTTATAGCTCTGATAAGTAAAACTACTTGTATATATACAATAACGCTAGCAGTTTTCCAAGAACTATGAAAAACGCTTGCTATATACCTTTATGTCACATAAATAACCTCTATACTCTTCTATTTATAAAGCTTAATGTAATTAGCTAATATAGGTGCCGACATTATTCTAAAAAAGGATGGTATCTTGCAATTTGTAGAAAACTGCTCTAAAATCACGATAAACAGCTAATCCTAATATCCTTGAAATCACTACATTTTATGGTTATAGCAATAATGATAGTAACTCTTGATATATACATATATACGCTGCGGTTTTACAAGAAACTATGAAAAACTTCTTGCAAATATACTTTATATCAGAATAAAATAACCTCTTTACTCTTAGATTTATTAGCTTAATTTAATGTAAGCTACTATAGTTTCAATTATTCGAAAAAAAGATTTTATACTTAATTGGTAGAAACAGCTAGATATCATCCGTAAATTGCTAATATCTTGAAAACACTACATTTTATGGGTTTATAGCAATTGATAAGTAAACGACTTGTCTTAATCAATAACGCTACAGTTTACAAGAACTATGAAAAACGCTTTCTATATACCTTTATTAACTCATAATATCCTCTACCTCCTTCTATTTATTAGCTGATGTATGTAAGCTACTTATAGGGTGCAAATTATTCTAAAAAAGGATTGTATCTTCAATTTGTAGAAGAACAGCTATAGTTCACCGTAAATAGCTATATCATTGAAAACACTACATTTTATGGGTTTATAGCAATATATAAGGTAAAACTCCTTGTATATATACAATAACGCTACAGTTTTAGAAGAAACTATGAAAAACGCTTGCTATATACCTTTATATCACAATAAATACCTCTTACAATTCTATTTATTAGCTTAATGTAATGTAAGCTACTTATAGGTGAAATTATTCTAAAAAAAGGATTGTATACTTCAATTTGTAGGAGAAAAGCTATATATACAGATAAATAGCTAATATCATTGAAAAACACTACATTTATGGGCTTATAGCAATATGATAAGTAAAACTACTTGTATATATACAATAACGCTGCATTTACAAGAAATTATGAAAGAACGCTTGCATATACCGTTATATCACAATAATAACCTCTACTCTTCTATTTAATAGCTTAATGTAATGTAAGCTACTTAGGTGCAAATTATTCTAAAAAAGAGGATTTTATACTTCAATTTGTAGGAAAACAGCTATATATCACCGATAAATAGTAAAATTCATTTGAAAACTACATTTTATGGGTTTATAAATATGATAGGTAAAACTACTTGTTATATATACAATAACGCTACAGTTTACAAGAAACTATGAAAAACGCTTGCAATATACCGTTATATCACAATAATAACATCTTACTCTTGTATTTATTATGATAATGTAATGTAAGCTACTTATAGGTGCAAATTATTCTAAAAAAGGATTTGTATACTTCAATTTGTAGGAAAACAGCTATATATCACTGATAAATAGTAAAATCATTGAAAACACTACATTTTATGGGTTTATAGCAATATAAAAGTAAAACTACTTGCCATATATACAATAACGCTACAGTTTAAAGAAACAATGAAAAACGTTGCAATATACCGTTATATCACAATAAATAACCTCTTACTCCTCTATTTAATAGCTTAATGTAATGTAAGCTACATTATAGGTGCAAAATTATTCTAAAAAGAGGATTTTATACTTCAATTTTTAGGAAAACAGCTATATACACTGATAATAGCTAATATCTTGAAAACACTACATTTTATGGGTTTTATAGCAATTAATAAGTAAAACTTTGTATATATACAATAAGCTCAGTTTAAAGAAACTATGAAAAACGCTTGCAATATACCGTTATCACAATAAAATACCTCTTACTTTTCTATTTATAGCTTAATGTAATGTAAGATACTTATAGGTGTAAATTATTCTAAAAAAGGATTGTAACTTCAATTTGTAGGAAAACAGCTATATATCACCGATAAATAGCTAATATCATTGAAACATACATTTTATGGTTTATAGCAATATGAATAATTAAAACTACTTGTATATATACAATAACGCTACAGTTTTAAAGAAACTATGAAAAACGCTTGCAATATACCGTTATATCACAATAAATAACTCCTACTCTTCATTTAATAGCTTAATGTAATGTAAGCTACTTATAGGTCAAATTATTCTAAAAAGAGATTTTATACTTCCATTTTAGGAAAACAGCTATATATCACGATAAATAGGTAAATCTTTGAAAACACTACTTTTATGGGTTTATAATATGAAATAAGTAAAACTACTTGTATATATACAATAACGCTACAATTTAGAAGAAACTATGAAAAACGCTTGCAATATACCGTTATACCACAATAAATAACCTCTTACTCTTCTATTTATTATGATAATGTAATGTAAGCTACTTATAGGTGCAAATTATTCTAAAAAAAGGATTGTATACTTCAATTTGTAGGAAAACAGCTATATATCACCGATAAATAGCTAATATCATTGAAAACACTACATTTTATGGGTTTATAGCAATATGATAAGTAAAACTACTTGTATATATACAATAACGCTACAGTTTACAAGAAACTATGAAAAACGCTGGCAATATACCGTTATATCACAATAAATAACCTCTTACTCTTCCATTTAATAGCTTAATGTAATGTAAGCTACTTATAGGTGCAAATTATTCTAAAAAAGGATTTTATACTTCAATTTGTAGGAAAACAGCTATATATCACCGATAAATAGCTAATATCATTGAAAACACTACTTTTATGGGTTTATAGCAATCTGATAAGTAAAACTACTTGTATATATACAATAACGCTACAGTTTACAAGAAACTATGAAAAACGCTTGCAATATACCGTTATATCACAATAAATAACCTCCTACTCTTCTATTTAATAGCTTTAATGTAATGTAAGCTACTTAAGGGGCAAATTATTCTAAAAAAGGATTTATCTTCAATTTGTAGGAAAACAGCTATATATCACCGATAAATAGCTAATATCATTGAAAACACTACTTTTTATGGGTTTATAGCAATTCATAAGTAAAACTACTTGTATATATACAATAACGCTACAGTTTACAAGAAACTATGAAAAAAGCTTGCTAATACCTTTATATCACAATAAATAACCTCTTACTCTTCATTTAATAGCTAATGTAATTAAGCTACTTATAGGTTGCAAATTATTCTAAAAAGAGGATTTTATACTCAATTTTTTAGGAAAACAGCTATATACCACTGATAACTAGGTAAAATCATTGAAAAAACTCATTTTATGGGGTTTTTAGCAAAATAATAAGTAAAACTACTTGTATATATACAATACGCCCACAGTTTACAAGAAACTAGAAAACGCGTGCAATATACCTATATCACAATAAATAACCTCTTACTCTTCTATTTATTAGCTTAATGTAATGTAAGCTACTTATGGTGCAAATTATTTCTAAAAAAAGGATGGTATACTTCAATTTGTAGAAAAACAGCTATAAATCACCAAAAAATAGCTAATATCATTGAAAACACTACATTTTATGGGTTTATAGCAATATGATAAGTTTAAAAATCCTTGTATATATACAATAACGCTACAGTTTTACAAGAAAATATGAGAAACGCTTGCTAAAATACCTTTATATCACAATAAATAACCTCTTACAATTCTATTTATTAGCTTAATGTAATTGTAAGCTACTTATAGGTGCAAATTATCTAAAAAAAGGATTGGTATACTTCAATTTGTAGGAGAAAAAGCTATATAACAGATAAATGCTAATATCATTGAAAACACTACATTTTATGGGCTTATAGAATATGATAAGTAAAACTACTTGTATATATACAATAACGCTGCAATTTACAAAACTATGAAAAAACGCTTGCAATATACCGTTATTATCACAATAAATAACCTCTTACCCCTTCTATTTAATAGCTTAATGTAATGTAAGCTACTTATAGGTGAAATTATCTAAAAAAGGGTTTTATACTTCAATTTGTAGGAAAACAGCTATATATCCCGATAAATAGCTATATCATTGAAAAAACTACATTTTATGGGTTTATAGCAATATGAAAGGTAAAACTACTTTGTATATATACAATAACGCTACAGTTTACAAGAAAATATGAAAAACGCTTGCAATATACCGTTATATCACAATAAATAACATCTTACTCTTGTATTTATTAGGATATGTAATGTAAGCTACTTATAGGTGCAAATTATTCTAAAAAGAGGATTTTATACTTCAATTTGTAGGAAAAACAGCTATATTTCACTGATAATAGGTAAAATCATTGAAACACACATTTTATGGGTTTATAGCAATATAACAATAAAACTACTTGCATATATACAATAACGCTACCGTTTAGAAGAAACAATGAAAAAAGATTGCAATATACCCTTTAATCACAATAAATAACCTCTTACTTTCCCCTATTTAATAGCTTAATGTATGTAAGCTACTTATAGGTGCAAATTATTCTAAAAAAAGGATTTTATACTTCAATTTGTAGGAAACGAGCTATATATCACTGATAACTAGCTATATCATTGAAAAAAACTACATTTTAGGGTTTTAGCAATATAATAAGGAAAAACTTCTTGTATATATACAATAACGCTACAGTTTAGAAGAAACTATGAAAAACGCTTGCAATATACCGTTATTCACATAAATACCTCTTACTTTTCTATTTAATAGCTTAATGTAATGTAAGCTACTTATAGGTGTAAATTATTCTAAAAAAGGATTGTATACTTCATTTGTAGGAAAACAAACTATATATCACCGATAAATAGCTAATATCATTGAAAACCTACATTTTATGGGTTTATAGCAATATATAAGTAAACTACTTGTATATATACAATAACGCTACAGTTTTAAAGAAACTATGAAAAAAAGCTTGCAATATACCGTTATATCACAATAAATAACCTCCTACCCTTCTTTTATAGCTTAATGTAATGTAAGCTACTTATAGGTCCAAATTATTCTAAAAAGAGGAATTTTTATACTTCCATTTTTAGGAAAACAGCTATATATCACTGATAACTAGGTAAAATCTTTGAAAAACACTACATTTTATGGGTTTTTAAAATATATAGTAAAACTACTTGTATATATACAAAACGCTCAATTTAGAAGAAACTATGAAAACGCTTGCAATATACGTTTATACCAAATAAATACCTCTTACTCTTCTATTATTATGATAATGTTGTAAGCTACTTATAGGGGCAAATTATTCTAAAAAAAGGATTGTATACTTCAATTTGTAGGAAAACAGCTATATATCACCGATAAAAGCTAATATCATTGAAAAACTACATTTTATGTTTTAGCAATTGATAAGTAAAAACTACTTGTATATATACAAACGCTACAGTTTTACAAGAAACTATGAAAAACGCTTTCAATTACCGTTTATACCAATAATAAACCTCTTACTCTTCTATTTAATTGCTTAATGTAATTAAGTCTATTTTTGGTGCAAATTATTCTAAAAAGAAGATTTTTATACTTCAATTTTGCAGGAAAAAAGCTATATATCACCGTAAATAGCTAATAAATGGTTGAAAAACATACATTTTATGGGTTTATAGCAATCTGATAAATAAAAGTACTTGTATATATACAATAATGTTCAGTTTACAAGAAACTATGAAAAACGCTGCAATATACGTTTTATCACAAAAAATAACCTCTTACTCTTCTATTATTGCTTAATGTAATGTAATACTTTTACGTTAATTATTCTAAAAAAAGGATTGTCCCTTCAATTTGTAAAAACAGCTATATATCACTGATAACTAGCTAAAATCATTGAAAACACTACAT
The DNA here is from genome assembly GCA_016584305.1 of Chionoecetes opilio. Lineage (NCBI taxonomy): Eukaryota > Metazoa > Arthropoda > Malacostraca > Decapoda > Majidae > Chionoecetes > Chionoecetes opilio. Next base: position 14,754 of record JACEEZ010016547.1, read on the forward strand.
TTTATGGGTTTATAGCAATATAATAAGTAAAACTACTTGTATATATACAATAACGCTACAGTTTAGAAGAAACTATGAAAAACGCTTGCAATATACCGTTATATCACAATAAATAACCTCTTACTCTTCTATTTAATAACTTTAAAGTATGTAGCTACTTATAGGTGCAAATTATTCAAAGAAAAGGATTGTATACTTCAATTTGTAGGAGAACAGCTATATATCACCGATAAATAGCTAACATCATTGAAAACACTACATTTTAAGGGTTTATAGCAATATGATAAGTAAAACTACTTGCATATATACAATATCGCTAAAGTTTACAAGAAACTATGAAAAACGCTTGCAATATACCGTTATATCACAATAAATAACCTCTTACTCTTCTATTTATTATGATAATGTAATGTAAGCTACTTATAGGTGCAAATTATTCTAAAAAAAGGATTGTATACTTCAATTTTGTAGGAAAACAGCTATATATCACCGATAAATTTGCTATATCATTGAAAACACTACATTTTATGGGTTTATAGCAATATGATAAGTAAAACTACTTGTATATATACAATAACGCTACAGTTTACAAGAAACTATGAAAACGATTGCAATATACCGTTATATCACAATAAATAACCTCTTACTCTTCTATTTAATAGCTTAATGTAATGTAAGATACTTATAGGTGCAAATTATTCTAAAAAGAGGATTTTATACTTCAATTTGTAGGAAAACAGCTATATATCACTGATAACTATCTAAAATCATTGAAACACTACATTTTATGGTTTATAGCACAATCATAAGTAAAACTCTTGTATAATACAATAACGCTACAGTTTTTACAAGAAACGGTATGAAAAACGCGTGCATATACCTTATATCACAATAATAACCTCTTACTCCTTCTATTTTATTTAGCTTAATGTAATGTAACTACTTATAGGTGCAAATTATTCTAAAAAAAGGATGTGTATAACTTCAATTTGTAGAAAAACAGCTATAATCACAAATAAATGCTAATATCATTGAACCACTACTTTTAGGGTTTATAGTCAATATGATAGTTAAAAAAAAACCATCCCCCCTTGTATATATACAATAACGTACAGTTTTACAAGCAACTATGAGAAAGCTTGTGCTATATACCTTTATATCACAATAAATTAACCTCTTATCAATCTATTTATTAGCTTAACTCGTAATGTAAGCTACTTATAGGTGCAAATTATTCCTAAAAAAGGCATTGTATACTTCAATTTGTAGGAGCACGCTTATCCTAACAGATAATAGCTATAATCATTGAAAACACTACAATTTTTATGGGCTTATAGCAATATCATAAGTAAACTCCTTGTATATATACAATAACGCTGCAATTTACAAGAAACCTAGAAAGAACGCTTGCAATATACCGTTATATCACAATAAATAACCTCTTACTACTTCTATTTTACATACTTAATGTAATGTAAGCTACTTATAGGTGTAAATTATTTCTAAAAAGACGGCATTTTATACTTCAATTTGCTGTAGGAAAACATCTATATATCACCGATAAATAGCTAATATCATTTGAAAACCACTACATTTTCTGGTTGATAGCAATATGTAGGTAAAACTACCTCTGTATATATACAATAACGCTACAGTTTACAAGAAACTATGAAACGCTTGCAATATCCGTTTATATCACAATAATAACATCTACTCTTGTTTTATTAGGAAATGTAATGTAAGCTACTTATAGGTGCAAATTAATTCTAAAAAGGGGATTTTTATACTTCAATTTGTAGGAAAAACAGCTATATATCACTGTAAATAGGTAAAATCTTGAAAACACTACATTTTTATGTGGTTTATAGCATATAACAAGTAAAACTTACTTGCATATTTATACAATAACGCTAAGTTTTAGAAGAACAATGAAAACGATTGCAATATAGCCGTTTATCACAATAAATACCTCTTACTCCTCTATTTAATAGCTTAATGTAATGTAAGCTACTTATAGGTGGCAAACTATATTACTAAAAAGAGGATTTTATACTTCAAATTTGTAGAAACGAAGCTATATATCACTGTAACTAGCTATAATCATTGAAAACACATTTATATGGCTCTTATAGCAATATAATAAGGAAAAACCCCTTTCTCTGTATTATACATACCGGCTACAGTTTAGAAGAACTATGAAAAACTCTTGATATACCGTTATATCACAATAAAATACCTTTACTTTTCTATTTTATAGCTTAACATGTAATGAACTACTTATAGGTTGTAAATTATTCTAAAAAGGATTGGTATACTTCAATTTGTAGGAAACAGCTATATACTACACCATGATAAATGCTAATATCATTGAAAACACTACATTTTATGGTTTATAGGCAATCATATTAAGTAAACTACTTGGTATATATACATTACGCTACAGTTTTAAAGAAACTATAAAAAACGCTGCAATAATACCGTTATAGCACATAAATAACCTCCTACTCTTCTATTTAATAGCTTAATGTAATGTAAGCTACTTATAGGTCCAAATTATTCTAAAAAAGGATTTTATACTTTCCATTTCTAGGAAACAGCTATATTATCACTGGAAGGAATAACTAGGTAAAATCTTTGAAAACACTACATTTTATGGGTTTATATAATTACTAATAAAACGTTAGTGCTTGTATATATACAATAACGCTACAATTTAGAAGACACTCTGAAAAACGCTGCATATATATATACCGTATACCACAATAATAACCGCTACTCCTTCTATTTTTATGATAATTGTAATGTAAGCTACTTAAGGTGCAAAATTGATTCTAAAAACAAAAAGGATTGTAATACTTCATTTGTAGGAAACAGCTACATATCACCGATAAATAAGCTAATATCTTGAAAACACTACATTTTATGGTATTCCTACCAATATGATAAGTAAAACTACCTGTATATATACAATACCCGCTACAGGTTTTACAAGAAACTATGAACCGCTTGCAATATACCGTTTACTCATCACAATCAATAACCTCTTACTCTTCTATTTAATTGCTTTCTGTAATGTAAGCTACATATAGGGTGCAAATTTCTAAAAAGAAGATTATTCTCCTTACAATTTGCAGAAACAGCTATATATCCGTCGATAAATAGCTAATATGGTTGAAAACCTACTTTATGGTTTTATAGCAATCTGATAGAGTAAAAGTAACTGTATATGTACCAATATGCTTCAGTTTACAAGAAACTATCTAAAACCCGTTGCACTACCTTGGTTTTATCACAATAAATAACCTCTTTAATCTTCGATTTATTACTTAATGTAATGTAAGATACTTATACTGTAAATTATTCTAAAAAAAGGATTGTACCCTTCAATTTGTAAGAAAACAGCTATTATATCACTGATCACTGCTAAAATCATTGAAAACACTACATTTTTATGCGGTTTTATAGCAATATAATAATTAAACCTACTTGTATATATACCTAACGCATAACAGTTTAGAAGAAACTATGAAAAAACGCATGCAATTAAACCGTTATATCACAATAAATAACCTCTTACTCTTGCTATTAATAGCTTAATGTAATGTAACTACTTTATAGGTTCCAATTATTCTAAAAAAAGATTTATATTTCTATTTGTAGTAAAACAGCTATTATCACTGATAACTAGTAAAATCATTGTAAACACTACATTTATGGGTTTAAGCAATATAACAAGTAAAAGCTACTTGTATATATTCAATAACGCTACATTTAAGAAGAAACTATGAAAAACGATTTTGACAATATACCGTATATCCCACCAATAAATAACTCTTGACTCTTCTATTTAATAGCTTAATGTAAAGTAAAGCTACTTATAGGTGCAAATTAATTTCTAAAAAGAGGATTTATACTTCAATTTGTAGGAAACAGCTAGTATCACTGATAACCTAGCTATACTCATTGAAAACACTACATTTTATGGGTTTATAGCATATAAATAAGTAAAACCTACTTTATATATACATCGACGCTACAGTTTAGAAGAAACTATGAAAAAACGCTTGCATATACCGTTATATCACATAAATAACCTCTTACTCTCTTATTTTAATAAATTAATGTAATGTTAAGCTACGTATAGGTGCAAATTATTCAAAGAAAAGGTTCTAATACTGCAATTTGATAGCAACAGCTATATATCCCGATAAATACCTAACATCAATTGAAAACACTACATTTTAAGGGTTTTATAAGCTATGATAAGTAAAACTACTTGCCAATATATACAATATCGCTAAAGTTTACAAGAAACTATGAAACCGCTTGGCAATATACCGTTATATCACATAAATATCCTCTTACCTCTTCTATTTATTTATGATAATGAAAAAAAAAAAAAACAAAAAAAAAAAAAAAAAAAAAAAAAAAAAAAAAAAAAAAAAAAAAAAAATAATTTAAGCTTAACTTATAGGTGCAAATCTCAATTCTAAAAAAAGGATTGTATTAACTTCAATTTGTAGAAAAACAGCTAGATATTCACCGATAAATAGCTAATATTCATTGAAAACACTACCTTTTATGGGTTTTTATAGCAAATTTTATGTAAGTAAAACTAAACTTGTATATATACACTACACATACAGATTTACCAAACTAAACTATGAAAACGATTCTCAATATACCGACTTTATATCAACAATAACTATCCTCTTACTCTTCTATTACAATAGCTTAATGTAATGTAAGATACTTATTGGTTGCAAATTATTAACTAAAAAGAGGATTTTTACTTTCAATTATGTAAGGAAAACAGCTATATATTCACTGGGATAACTATCTAAAATCATTGAAACAACTACCATTTTATGGGTTTAATAGCAATATAATAAGTAAAACTACTTGTATTATCATAAAGCTTCAGTTTACAAGAAACTATGAAAAACGCTGTGCAATACATACCGTTATATCACAATAAAACCCTCTTACTCTTCTATTTAATAGCTTAATGTAATGCGGAGCACATATACGGTGCAAATTATTCTAAAAAGAGATTTTATACTTCAATTTGTAAGGGAAACAGCTAGATATCACCGATAAATAGCTAATCTCATTGAAAACACTCATTTATATGGTTTTATCAGCGAATCTACTATATATTAATATATTCACTTGTATATTATACATAACGCTTCAGTTATACACGAAACTATGAAAATCTTTGCAATATCCCGTTATAATCACAATAAATACCCTCCTATACTCTTCTATCTATATAAGCTTAATGTATGTAGGCTACTTATAGGTGCAAATTATTCTACTCTAATTATTTTTTAACGCTACAGTTCTACAAGAAACTATGAAAAACGCTTGCAATATACCGTTATATCACAATAAATAACCTCTTACTCTCTATTTAATAGCTTAATGTAATGTAATCTACATATAGGTCAATTATTCTAAAAAGAAATTTATACTTCATTTGTAGGAAAACAGCTATATACACTGATAACTAGGTAAAATCATTGAAAACACTACATTTTATGGGTTTAATGGCAATATAATAAGTAAAACTACTTGTTCATACTACTTAATAACGCTACAGTTTACAAGAAACTATGAAAACGCGTGCAATATACCGTTATATCACAATAAATACCTCTTACCTCTTCTATTTAATAGCTTTAATGTAACGTAAAGCTACTTTATAGGTGCAAATTATTTCTAAAAAAAGGATTTTATACTTCATTTGTTGGAAAACAGCTATATAATCACCGATAAATAGCTAATATTCACTTGAAAACACTACTTTTAATGGTTTATAGCAATCTGATAGATAAAAGTTCTGTATATATACAATAACGCTTACAGTTACATGATCACTATGTAAAACGTTTGGCAATAACCGTGTATATCACAATAAATAACCCTCTTAATCCTTTCTATTTATTAGCTTAATGTAATGTACGATACTTATAGGTGTAAATTATTCTAAAAAAAGGATTGTATACTTCAATGTAGGAAATCAGCTATCTATCACGATAATTTAGCTAATATTCATGGAAAACACTAACATTTTATAGAGTTTTATAGCAATTTTGATAATGTGAAAACTTACTTGTATATATACAATAACGCTACAGTTTACAAGAACTATGAAAAACACTTGCAATTAGCCGTTATATCCCAATAAATGACCTCCTGTTGCTCTTCTATTTAATAGCTTAAGCTACTATTGGTGCAATTATGATCAAAAAGAGATTTTATACTTCAATTTGTAGGAAACAGCGTATATAATCACCGATAAATGCTAATATCAGTGAAAACACTACATTTTTCTGGGGTTTATAGCAATATGATAGTAAAATCTACTTGTATACTACAAATAACGCTTACAGTTGTTTTACAAGAAAACTCATGACAAACAGCTGCACTATACCTTTATATTCATAATAAATAACCTCTTACTCTTATATTTTTAGCTTAATGTAATGTAAGCTACTTACATAGGTTGCAAATTATTCGATAAAAAAGGATTGTATCTCACATATTGATAGGAAACAGCTATATATCACCAATAATCATTAGCTAATCTCATTGCAAACAACTAAATTTTTGGTGGTTTATAGCAATATGACTCAGTAAAAACTACACATTGTACATAAACTATACAATACGCTACAGTTTACTAGAAACTATGCAAAACTCTCACTTCATAATATACCGTTATATATCCACAATATAACTCCTCTCACTTTCTATTTAATAGCTGTAAGACTACATTTATAGGTCAAAATATATCTAAAAGATGGAGTATCAACTTACAATTTCTGTAAGGAAAACACGCTATATATCCCCGGGATAAATAGCTAATATCATTGAAACACTACAATTTTATGGCGTTTATAGCAATATGATAATTAAAACTGCTTGTATATATAACAATAACGCTACAGTTTTACAAGAACTATGAAATAAAACGCTTGCCATAACACCGTTATAGCACATACAAACAATAACCCTTACTCATTCTATTTAATAGGATACTAGTAATGTAAGACTACTTATAGTGCAAATTATTCATAAAAGAGGATTTTTATATACAATTGTAGACAAAAAACACAACGCTGTTATACCTCCGTGATAATTAGCTAATATAATTGAAAACACTACATTTTATGGGTTATAGCATATGAATAAGTAAAAGACTCTTGCATATATACAATATCGCTAAAGTTTACAACAAACTCATGAAAAACTCGGGCATATACCGTTATATCACAATAAATAACCTCTTAACCCTTCTATTTATTATGTATAATGTAATGATAGCTACTTATCAGGTGCAAATTATTCTAAAAACAAAGGATGTATAATCAATTGTAGGAAAACAGCTATATATCACCGATAAATAGCTGAATATCATTTAAAACACTACGTTTATGGGTTATAGCATATGAATAAGTAAAACTACTTGTATATATCATAATCCTACAGTTTCCAAGAAACTATGCAATACGCTTGCTCAATAACCGTTATATCACAATAAATACCTCTTACTCTTCCATCTTCCCCAATAGCTTATGTCTGTACCTACCTAGAGGTGCAAATTATTCTAAAAAGAGGATTTTATACTTCAATTTGTAGGAAAACACTATAATCACCGATAAATAGCTAATATCTTGAAAACACTACATTTTATGGGTATACATAGATATCTGATAAGTAAACTACTTGTATATATACATTATCGCTACATTTTCTGTAGAAACTATGAAAAACGCTTGCTATATACTTTATCATAAAATAAATAGCCTCTTACTGTGCATTTTATTAGCTTAATGTTGTAAGCTACTTATAGTGCAAATTTATTCTAAAAAAAGATGGTAATACTTCAATTTTGTAGAAAAACAGCTATAAATCACCAATAATTAGCTATATCATTGGGGGGAAAAACCTACTTTTATGGTTTTATAGCAATATGATAAGTAAAACTACGTGTATATATACAATAACGCTACAGTTTTACAAGAAACGATGAAAACGCTTGCAATATACTTTTATATCACAATAAATAACCTTCTTACTCTCTATTTATTAGCTTAATGCAATGGTAACCTACTTATAGGTGCAAATTATCTAAAAAAAAGAATTGTAACTTCAGTTTTTTTTAGGAAACGATATATATTTACCGATAAATAGCTAATATCATGAAAACACTACTTTTAGGTTTTATAGCAATATGATAAGTAAAACTCCTTGTTATATACAATAACGCTACAGTTTTACAGAAACTATGAAAAATGCTTGCTATTACTCTTTATTTCACCTAAATAACCTCTTACAATTCTATTTATTACTTTAATGTATGTAAGCTACTTATAGGTGCAATTATTCTAAAAAGGATTGTATACTTCAATTTTGTAGGAGAACAGCTTATATAACCGATAATAGCTAATCTCATTGAAAACACTACCTTTTTAATGTTTATAGCAATATAATAAGTAAAACTAATTGTATATATTACAATAACGCTGCAGTTTACAAGAAACTTGAAGAACGCTTGCAATATACCGTTATATCACATAAATAACCTCTTACCTTCTATGTTAATAGCTTATGTAATGTAAGCTAATATAGGTGCAAATTATTCTAAAGAGTATTTTATACTTCAATTTTGTAGGACACTATATATCCCCCAAAAAGGGGGGGGGGGGGGGGGGGGGTAAATGCTAATATCATTGAAAACAACTACATTTAATGGGTTTATAGCATCTGATAGTAAAAGTACTTTGTTAAATATACAGTAACCCTTCAGTTTACAAGAAACTATGAAAAACGCTTGCAAAATATCCGTTTATCACAATAATAACCTTCTTATTCTTCTATTTATAGCTTAATGTAATGTAAGATCTTATAGGTGTAAATTATTCTAAAAAAAGGATTGTATACTTCAATTTGTAAGAAAACAGCTATATATCACGATAACTAGCTAAAATCATTGAAAACACTAAATTTATGGGTTTTATAGCAATAATAAATAATTAAAACTATTGTATATATACAATACGCTACAGTTGTAGAAGAACTATAAAATGCATGCATATACCGTTATATCACAATAAATAATCCTCTTACTCTTCTATTTAATAGCTTAATGTAATGTAAGCTACTTCTAGGTAGCAAATTATTTCCAAAAAGGATTTATACTTCTTTTGTTCGAAACGCTATATAATACTGATTACTAGTAAAATCTTGAAAACACTACATTGTTATGGGTTTATAGCAATCTAATAAGTAAAACGACTTTTAAATATACAATAACGCCGACAGTTTTACAAGAAACTATGAAAAACGCGTGCAATATACCGTTATATCCAATAAATACCTCTTACTCTTCTATTTTAATAGCTTATGTAACTAAGGTACTTATAGGTGCAAATTATTCTAAAAAGGATTTATACTTCAATTTGTTAGGAAAACAGCTAATATCACCGAAAATAGCTTAATATCATTGAAACACTACCTTCTATGGGTTTTATAGCAATCTGTAAGTAAAAAGTTCTTGTATATATACAATAACGCTTCAGTTTCAAAGAAACTATTAAAACGCTTGCAATATACCGTTATATCACAGATAATAACCTCTTACTCTTCTATTTATTAGCTTAATGTAATGTAAGATACTTATAGGTGTAAATTATTCTAAAAAAAGGGATTGGTAGAATTCATTTGTAAGAAAACAGCTATATATCACTGATAACTAGCTAAAATCATTGAAAACACTACCTTTTATGTTTATAGCAATCGCTACACGTTTACAATGAAACTATGAAAAAAACGTTTTGCATATACGGCGTTATATAACAATTAAATAACCCTCTACCTTCTATTTAATGATAATGTAATACAAGCGACTATAGGTGCAAATTATTCTAAAAAAAGGAATTGTATACTTCAATTTGGTAGGAAAACAGCTATATATCACCGATAAATAGTTATATCATTGAAACACTACATTTATGGGTTTATTGCCATATGATAAGTAAAACTACTGTATATATACAATAAACGCTACATTTTTTATGAAACTATGTTACAAACGCATGCAATATACCGTTATATCACAATAAATAACCTCTTACTCTTGTATTTATTAGGATAATGTAATGTAAGCTACTTATATGTGCAATTATTCATAAAAGAGGATTGTATACTTCAATTTGTAGGAAAACAGCGTATTATTACCGATAAATTAAGCTAATATCATTGAAAACACTACATTTTATGGTTATAGCCATATGAAATAAGTAAATCTACTTGTTATATACAATAACGCTACAGTTTACAAGAAACTATGAAAACGCTGCAATATCCTTTATATCAACAATAAAATAACCTCTACTCTTATATTTATTAGCTTAATTAATGTAGATACTTATAGTTGTATAAATTATTCTAAAAAAAAGAATTGTATACTTCAATTCTGGTACGAAAACATCTTAATATATCACGGATAACTAGCTAAAATCATGAAAACACTACATTTTATGGGTTTTATAAGCAATATAATTAATCTAAAACTCAATTGTATATATACAATAACGCTACAGTTTAAAAACTATTGAAACGCATGACAATATACCGTTATACACAATAAATAGCCTCCTTACTCTTCTATTTAATAGCTTAATGTAATGTAAGGCTACTTATAGGTTGCAAATTATCTAAAAAAAAGGATTTTATACTTCTTTTTGTAGGAAACAGCTATATATCCACTGATAACTAGTTAAATCCTTGGGGGGGGGAAAACACTACATTGTATGGTTTATAGCAATATAACAGTACAACTATTGGTAAAAAGCAATACGCCTACAGTTTAGAAGAAACCTGAAAACGATTGCAATAGACCGTTATATCACAATAAATAACCTCTTACTCTTCTATTTAATAGCTTAATGTAATGTACGCTACTTATAGGTGCAAATTATTCATAAAGAGGATTGTATACTTCAATTTGTAGAAAACAGCTATATATCACCGATAAATAGCTATATCATTGAAAACACTACATTTTATGGGGTTTTTAGCAATATGATAAGTAAAACTACTTGTATATATACAATAACGCTACATTTTTTAAGAAACTATGAAAAACGCTTGCAATATAGCGTTATATCACAATAAATAACCTCTTACTCCTGTATTTATTAGTATAATGTAATGTAAGCTACTTATAGGTGCAAATTATTCATAAAAGAGGATTGTATACTTCAATTTGTAGGAAAACAGCTATATATCACCGATAAATAGCTAATATCATTGAAAACACTACATTTTATGGGTTTATAGCAATATGATAAGTAAAACTACTTGTATATATACAATAACGCTACAGTTTTAAAGAAACTATGAAAAACGCTTGCAATATACCGTTATATCACAATAAATAACCTCTTACTCTTCTATTTAATAGCTTAATGTAATGTAAGCTACTTATAGGTCCAAATTATTCTAAAAAGAGGATTTTATACTTCCATTTGTAGGAAAACAGCTATATATCACTGATAACTAGGTAAAATCATTGAAAACACTACATTTTATGGGTTTATAATAATATAATAAGTAAAACTACTTGTATATATTCAATAACGCTACAGTTTAGAAGAAACTATGAAAAACGATTGCAATATACCGTTATATCACAATAAATAACCTCTTACTCTTCTATTTAATAGCTTAATGTAATGTAAGCTACTTATAGGTGCAAATTATTCTAAAAAGAGGATTTTATACTTCAATTTGTAGGAAAACAGCTATATATCACTGATAACTAGCTATAATCATTGAAAACACTACATTTTATGGGTTTATAGCAATATAATAAGTAAAACTACTTGTATATATACAATAACGCTACAGTTTAGAAGAAACTATGAAAACGCTTGCATATACCGTTTATATCACAATAATAACCTCTTACTCTTCTATTTAATAACTTAATGTAATGTAGCTACTTATAGGTGCAAATTATTCCAAAGAAAAGGATTGTATACTTCAATTTGTAGGAGAACAGCTATATATCACCGATAAATAGCTAACATCATTGAAAACACTACATTTTAGGGTTTATAGCAATATGATAAGTAAACTACTTGCATATATACAATATCGCTAAGTTTTACAAGAAACTATGAAAAACGCTTGCAATATACCGTTATAATCACAATAAATACCTCTTACTCTTCTATTTATTATGATAATGTAATGTAAGCTACTTATGGTGTAATATTTATTCTAAAAAAAGATTGTAATACTTCATTTGTAAGAAAACAGCTATATATCACTGATACTAGCTAAAATCATTGAAAACACTACCTTTTATGGGTTTTATAGCAATCGTAACAGTTTTACCAGAAACTATGAAAAACGTTGCAATATTACCGTTCTATCACAACATAACCTCCTACTCTTCTATTTATAATGATATGTAATACAAGCTACTTATAGTGCAAATTATTCTAAAAATGGATTTGTATACTTCATTTTGTAGGAAAACAGCTATATATCAACCGATAATAGTCTAAATATCATTGAACACTACATTTTATGGGTTTTATTGCATATGATAGGTAAAACGACTTGTATATATACAATCGCTACATTTTTTTATGAAACTATGTAAAACCGCATGCATATACCGTTATATCACAATAAATAGCCTCTTGCCTCTTGTATTTATTAGGATAATGTTTAAGGCTACTTATATGTTGCAATTATTCATAAAAGAGGATTGTATACTTCAATTTGTAGGAACAGCTATATATTACCGATAATTAGCTAATATCATTGAAACAAGACATTTTTATGGGTTTTATAAGCCATATTATAAGTAATCTACTTGTATATATACAATAACGCTACAGTTTACAAGAACTATGAAAAACGCTTGCAATATACCTTTATATCACCATAAATACCTCTACTCTTATATTTATTAGCTTAATGTATGTAAGCTACTTATAGGTGCAATTATTCGAAAAAGATTGGTATACTTCAATTTGTAGGAAAACAGCTATATATTCACCGATAATTACCCGCTAATATCATTGAAACACTACTTTTATGGGTTTATAGCAATATGATAAGTAAACCACTTGTATATATACATAACGCTACGTTTACAAGAACTATTAAAAACACTTGCATATACCGTTTATATCCCAATAAATAACCTCCTACTTTCTATTAATAGCTATAAGCTAGCTTATAGGCAAATTAATTCTAAAAAAAGGATGGTATATACTTCATTTGTAGAAAACAGCTATAAATCACAATAAATAGCTTAATATGCATTTTGAACCACACGACATTTTAGGGTTATAGCAATCTGATCGTAAAACTACTTGTATATATACAATAACGCTACAGTTTTTAAAGAAACTATGAAAAGATTGCAATATACCGTTTATATCACAATAAATAACCTCTACTCTTCTATTTAATAGCTTAATGTAATTTAAAGCTACTTATAGGTCCAAAATTATTGAAAAAGAGGATTTATACTTTCTAGTTCCATTGTGTAGGAAAACAGCTATATATCAACTGATTAACTCGGTAAGAATCATTGAAACACTAACATTTTATGGGTTTTAATAATAAAAATAAAACATACTTGTATATATTCAATAACGCTTACAGTTTAGAAGAAACTATGAAACGATTGCAATATACCGTATAATCACAATAAATAACCTCTTACTCTTCTATTTAATAGCTAATGTAATGTAAGCTACTTATAGGTGGCCAATTATTCTAAAAAGAGGATTTTATACTTCAATTTTGTAGTAAAACAGCTATTTATCACACGAAAATACTAATTATCATTACACTACATTTTAAGGGTTTCTAGCACATAATGATAAGTAAAACTACTTGTATATATATAACTATCCATAACGCTACAGTTAGAAGAAAAATTTGAAAAACGCTTGCAATATACGTTATATCCAATAAATACCTCTTACTCTTCTTTTAAATAGCTTTAATGTAATGTAAGCTACTTAGGTGCAAATTATTCTAAAAAGAAATTTTATACTTCAATTTGTTGGAAAACAGCTATAGATCACCGATAAATAGCTAATATCGTTGAAAACACTAGCATTTTAATGGTTTAGCAACTGATACGTAAAAGTACTTGTCTTTATACAATAACGCTTCAGTTTACACGAAACTATGAAAAAACGCTTGCAATATACCGTTATAATCATCAATGGAGAAAATAACCTCTTACTCTCTATTTTATTAGCTAATGTAATGTAAGAACTTATAAGTAATTATTCATAAAAAGATTGTACACTTCAATTTGTTATAAGAAAACACCTATATATCACTGATAACTAGCTCAAACATCATTGAACACACTACATTTTATGGTTTATAGCATATAATAATATAAAACACTTGTATATATACAATAAAGCTACAGTTTAGAAAGAAACTATGAAAAAAAGCTTGCAATATAAACCGTTATATCACAATAAATACCTCTTACTCTTCCATTTATAGCTTAATGAATGTATCTACTTATAGGTGCACATTATCTAAAAAAAGGATTGTTAACTTCAATTTGTAGGAAAACAGCATATATCACCGCTTCACTAGCTAATATCATTGAAAACACTACTTTCTATGGGTTTATAGCTATCTGATAGTACAAACTACTTGTATATATACAATAATCGCTACAGTTTTACAAGAAACTATAAAAAACGCTTGCTATATACCTTTATATCACATAAATAACCTCTTACGTCTTCTATTTATTAGATTAATGTAATGTTAAGCTACTTATAGGTGCAAATTATTCTAAAAAAAAGGATGGTATACTTCAATTGTAGAAAAACAGCTATAAATCACAATAAATAGCTAATATCATTAACGACACTAACATTTTATGGGTTATAGGCAATATGATAATTAACACCTACTTGTATATGTACAATAACCGCTACAGTTTACAAGAAACTATGAAAAACGCTTGCAATATACCTTTATATCACATAAATTAACCTCTACTCTTCTATTTAATAGCTTAATGTAATATAAGCTACTTCTAGGTTTCAAATTATTCTAAAAGAGGATTTTATACTTCAATGTGTAGGAAACAGCTATATATCATCTGATAACTAGGTAAATCATTGAAACACTACATTTTCTGGGTTTATAGCAATATAATACGATAAAACTACTTGTATATCATACAATAACGCTACAGTTTACTAACAAGAAACTATGAAAACGCGTGGCATATACCGTTATATCACAATGAATAACCTCTTACTCTTCTATTTAATAGCTTAATGTAACGTTAAGCTACTTATAGGTGCAATTATTCTAAAAGAGGGATTTTATACTTCAATTTGCTGGAAACAGCTATATATCACTGATAACTAGCTAAAATCCATTGAACACTACATTTTATGGGTTTTATGCAATCTGATAAGTAAACTTTTCTTGTATATATACAAATAACGCTTCAGTTTACAAGAAACTATGAAAAACGCTTGCAATAATACGGTTATAATCACATAAATAACCTCTCCTCTTCTATTTAATAGCTTAATGTAATGTAAGCGACATATAGGTGCAAATTATTCTAAAAAGACGATTTTACTACTTCAATTTGTAGGAATAACAGCTTATATAACTCGATTAATAGCTATATCATTACACTACATTTTAAGGTTTTAGCATTAATGAAAGTACCACTACTTGTATATATTATAAACGTATACATAACGCCTACAAGTTTACAAGAACTATGAAAAACGCTTGCTATATACCTTTATATTACACAATAAATAACCTCTTATCCTTCTATTTATTACTTAATGTAATGTAGATACTTTATAGGTGCAAACCTATTTTAAAAAAGATTGTATACTTCAATTTGTGGGGAGAACAGCTATATATCACCGATAATACTAATAATCATTTGAAAACAATACTTTTATTGGTTATAGCCAATATGATAAGTAAAACTACTTGGATATATACGCAATACGCTACAGTTTACAAGAAACTATGAAAAACGCTTGCAATATACCGTTTATATCACAATAATAACCTCTTACTCTCCTATTTTAATAGCTTAATGTAATGTAAGCTAACTTATAAGTGCAATTATTCTAAAAACAAAGGATTGCTATACTTCAATTTTTCTAGGAAAACAGCTATATATCACCGATAATAGCTAATTCAGGAAAACACTACATTTTATAGTTTTTATAGCAATCTGATAGTAAAACCTACTTGTCATATATACATAACGCTAGCAGTTTTCAAGAAACTATGAAAAACGCTTGCAATATACCGTTATAGTCTCAATAATAACCTCCTACTCTTCTATTTAATAGCTTAATGTAATGTAAGCGTACTATAGTCCAATTATTCTAAAGAGGATTTTATACGTCATTTGTAGGAAAACAGCTATATATCCTGGGAGAGCTAGGTAAAATCATTGAACACTTACATTTATGGGTTTCTAGCAATTTATATAAATAAGTAAAACTACTTGAATATATCCAATACGCTACAGTTTTAGAAGAAACTGAAAAACGATTGCAATATACCGTTTATCACAATAAAATACCTCTTTACTCTTCTATTTAATAGATTAATGTAATGTAAGCTACTTATAGGTGCAAATTTATTCTAAAAGAGGATTTTTATACTTAAATTTGTAGAAAAACGCTATATATCACTGATAACTACTAAAATCATTGAAAACACTACATTTATGTTTTATAGCAATAATAAAGTAAAACTACTTTTATATACAATAACGCTTCAGTTTAGAAGAACCTATGAAACAACGCTTGCAATATACCGTTAATAACAATAAATACCCTCTTACTCTCTATTTAATAACTTAATGTAATGTAAGCCTACTTATAGGTGCAAATTATTCTAAGAAAAGGATGGATACTTCAATTTGTAGTAGACAGCTATATTCACCATAAATAGCTAACATCATTGAAAACACTACATTTTAAGGGTTTTATACAATATGATAAGTAAAACTACTTGCTTATACAATATCGCTAAAGTTTACAAGAAACTTGAAAAACGCTTGCAATATACCGTTTATATCACATAAATAACGCCTTACCTTCTATTTATTATGATAATGTAACTGTAAGCTACTATCGGTGCGATTATTCTAAAAAGAGATTTTATACTTCAATTTTTGTAGGAAACAGCTATATTCACCGGATAAATAGCTAATAATCATTGACAACATCTACATTTTTATGGGTTATCAGCAATATAATAAGTAAAACTCTTGTATATATACAACAACGCTACAGTTTACAAAAACTACGGAAAAAATACGCTTGCAATATACCGTTAAATCCCATAAATACCTCTTACTCTTCTATTTAATAGCTTATGTAATGGTAAGCTACTTATATTTGCAAATTATTCTAAAAGAGGATTTTATACTTCAATTTTGTGAGGAAAACAGCTATATATCACCGATAAAATAGCTAATAATCATTACACTACATTTTTAAGAGTTAATAGATATGATAAGTAAGACTACTTGTAATATATTAACGCATACAATACATGCTACAGTGTACAATCAAACTATGAAAAACGATTGCAATATACCTTTTATATCCACAATAAATACCTCTTACCATTCAATTTAATAGCTTAATGTAATATAAGCTACATATAGGTTCAAATTATTCTAAAAAGAGTTTTATACTTCCAATTTGTAGGAAAACAACTATATATCCCACTGATAACTAGGTAAAATCATTGAAACACTACATTTTTATGGGTTTATAGCAATATAATAAGTAAAACTACTTGTAATAATACAATCACGCTAAAGTTTTACAAGAACTATGAAAAACGCGTGCGAATATACGTTATATCACAATAAATACCTCTTACTCTTATATTTAATCGCTTAATGTAACGTAAGCTACTTATGGTGCAAATTTTCTAAAAAGAGGATTTTATACTTCGATTTGTAGGAAAACAGCTTATATATCCATCCGATAAATACTAATATCATTGAAACCCTACATTTTATGTTTATAGCAAATATTATAAGTAATACTCTTGTTATATACAATAACGCTACAGTTTACAAGAAACTATGAAAAACACTTGCAATATACCGTTATAATATCCACATAAATAACCTCTTACTCTATCTATTTATTTGGCTTAATGTAATGTAGCTACTATAGGTGCAATTATTCTAAAAAAGGATTTTATATTCAATTTGTAGAAAACATCTATATATCACCATAAATAGCTATATCATTGAAAACACTCATTCTTATGGTTTATATCAATCTGATAAGTTAAAAGTACTGTATTATACAATAACCCTTCGTTTACAAGAAACTATGAAAAACGCTGCATAACCGTTATATCACTAATAATAACCTCTTACTCTTCTATTTATTAGCTTAATGTAATGTAAGATACTTATAGTGTAAATTATTCTAAAAAAGATTGAATACTTCAATTTGTAGGAAAACAGCTATTATCACTGATAACTAGCTAAAATCATTGAAACAAACACTACCATTTTAGGGGTTTATAGCAATCTGATAAATAAAGTACCTTGACATATACAATAACGCTTCAGTTTTACAAGAACTATGAAAACGCTTGCAATATACCGTTATATCACAATACATAACCTCTTACCTCTTAGATTTATTAGCTAATGTAATGTAAGCTACTTATAGGTGCAAATTATTCGAAAAAAAGGATTGTAGACTCAATTGTATGGAAACAGTTATATATCACCGATAATTAGCTACGATCATGAAAACACTACATTTTATGGGTTATAGCAATATGGTCTACGTTAAAAATCTACTTGTATATATACATAACGCTACAGTTTCACAGAAACTATGAAGAAACGCTGCATATACCTTTATAATCACAATAAATAACCTCTTACTCTTCTATTTATTAGCTTAATGTAATGTAAGCTACTTATAGGTAACAATTATTCGAAAAAAAGGATTGTATACCTCCTTTGTGGAAAACAGCATATATATCACCGATAATTAGCTAATATAATTGAAAACACACTACATTTTATGGGTTATTAGCAATATGATACTTAAAACTACTGTATTATACAATACCGCTACAGTTTACAAGAAACTATGAAAACGCTTGCCAATTACCGTTATATCAATAAATAACCTCCTACTCCTTCTATTTTAATTAGCTTAATTAATGTAAAGCTACTTTAGGTGCAAATTATTCTAACAGAGGATTTTTATCTTCAATTTTGTAGGAAACAGCTATATATCACCGATAAATAGCTAATATCCTCGAAACACTACATTTTATGGGTTTATAGCAATTTAATAGTAAAACCTACTTGTATATATCCAACGAACGCTACGTTTTAACAAGAAACTAATGAAACGCTGCAAATTACCGTTATATCCCAATAAATACCTCTTATTACTCTTCTATTTAATAACTTAAATGTAATGTTTTTGTTTTAAGCTACTTATATGTGCAAATTATTCTAAAAAGAGGATTTTTACTTCATTTGTAGGAAAACAGCTATTATATCACCGATAAATAGCTAATATCATTACACTACATTTTAAGGTTTTATAGCATATGAAAGTAAAAAACTACTTGTATATATACCATAACGCTAACAGTTTACAAGAAACTATGAAAACGCTTGCTATAATACCTTTATATCCACAATAAATAACCTCTTACTCTTCTATTTATTTAGCTTAATGTAATGTAAGCTACTTATAGGTGCCAATTTTGCTAAAAAAGGATGGTATACTTCAATTTTAGAAAACACTATAAATCACCGATAAATATGTAATATCATTGAACACTACTTTTGATGGTTTATAGCAAATATAATAAGCTAAAACTACTTGTATATATACAAGAACGCTACAGTTTTACAAGAAACTATGAAAACGCTGCAATATACCGTTATATCACAGATAAATAATCCTCTTATACTCTATATTTATTAGCTCTAATGTATGTAAGATCTTTAGGGTGTCAATTAATTCTAAAAAAAGGATGGTATAATTCATTTGTAAGAAACAGCTTATATATCCTGATAACTAGCTAAAATCATTTGAAAACCTACATTTATGGGTTTATAGCAATCTAATAAGTAAAACTACTTGTATATAATACAATAACGCTACAGTTACAGAAAATCTGAAAAAGGCTTGCTATATACCTTTATATCACATAAATAACCTCATTACTCTCTATTTATTAGCTTAATGTAATGTAAGCTAATAAACTAATAGTGCAAATTATTCTAAAAAGGAGGATTTTATCCTTCAATTTGTAAGTAAAGCAGCTTATTTCACCGATAAATAGCTAATATCATTACACTATATTGAAGGTTTATAGGCAATATGATAAGTCAAACTAGCTTTGTATATATACAATAAAGCTAGCAGTTTTTAAAGAACTATGAAAACGCTTTGCAATATAACCGTTATAAATCAACAATAAATATCATCTTACTCTTGTATTTTATTGGATAATGTAATTACTACTTATAGGTGCAATTATTCATAAAAAGAGGATTTTATACTTCATTTTGTAGGAAAACAGCTATATATCACTGATACTAGGTAAAATCATTGAAAACACCTTAAAAAACAACATTTTTTTTTTTTATAGGTTTAATATGCAATATCACAAGTAAAACTACTTGTATATATACATAACGCTATAGGGAAACAGTTTAGAAGAAACAATGAAACGATTGCAATATACGTTATATTCCAAGAATAACCTCTTACTCTTCTATTTAATAGCTTAATGTATATGTAAGCTACTTATAGGTGCAAATTATTCTAAAAAGAGGATTTTATACTTTCAATTTAAGGAAAGAGCTATATTCACTGATAAACTAGCTTATAATCATTGAAACACTACATTTTGTGGTTTATAGCAATATCATAAGCAAAAACTACTTGTATATATACAGATAACGCTACAGTTTAGAAGAAATATGAAAAACGCTTGCAATATACCGTTATATCACAATAAATACCTCTTACTTTTTCTATTTAAATATCTTAATGTCATGTAAGCTACTTATAGGTGCAAATTATTCTACAAAAAGGATGTATACTTCATTTGTAGAAAACAGCTATATATCAGCCGATAATAGCTAATATCCATTGAAACACTACATTTTATGGGTTATAGCAATATGAAAGTAAAACTCTTGTATATTACAATAACGCTACATTTTAAAGAAACTATGAAAAACCTTGCAATATACCGTTATATCACAATAAATAACCCCTTACTCTTCTATTTAATAGGATAATGTAATGTAAGCTACTTATAGGTGCAAATTGTTCTAAATTGAGGATTTTATACTTCAATTTGTAGGAAAACAGCTATATATCACCGATAATTAGCTAATATCATTGAAAACACTACATTTTATGGGTTTATAACAATATGATAAGTAAAACTACTTGTTCATATACAATAACGCTACAGTTTACAAGAAACTATGAAAAACGCTTGCAATATACCGTTATATCACAATAAATAACCTCTTACTCTTCTATTTAATAGCTTAATGTAATGTAAGCTACATATAGGTGCAAATTATTCTAAAAAGAAGATTTTATACTTCAATTTGTAGGAAAACAGCTATATATCACCGATAAATAGCTAATATCGTTGAAAACACTACATTTTATGGGTTTATAGCAATCTGATAAGTAAAAGTACTTGTATATATACAATAACACTTCAGTTTACAAGAAACTATGAAAAACGCTTGCAATGTACCGTTATATCACAATAAATAACCTCTTACTCTTCTATTTATTAGCTTAATGTAATGTAAGATACTTATACGTGTAAATTATTCTAAAAAAAGGATTGTACACTTCAATTTGTAAGAAAACAGCTATATATCACTGATAACTAGCTAAAATCATTGAAAACACTACATTTTATGGGTTTATAGCAATATAATAATTAAAACTACTTGTATATATACAATAACGCTACAGTTTAGAAGAAACTATGAAAAACGCTTGCAATATACCGTTATATCACAATAAATAACCTCTTACTCTTATATTTATTAGCTTAATGTAATGTAAGCTACTTATAGGTGCAAACTATTCGAAAAAAAGGATTGTATACATCAATTTGTAGGAAAACAGCTATATATCACCGATAATTAGCTAATATCATTGAAAACACTACATTTTATGGGTTTATAGCAATATGATAAGTAAAACTACTTGTATATATACAATAACGCTACAGTTTACAAGAAACTATGAAAAACGCTTGCCATATACCGTTATATCCCAATAAATAACCTCCTACTCTTCTATTTAATAGCTTAATGTAATGTAAGCTACTTATGGGTGCAAATTATTCTAAAAAGAGGATTTTATACTTCAATTTGTAGGAAAACAGCTATATATCACCGATAAATAGCTAATATCATTACACTACATTTTAAGGGTTTATAGCAATATGATAAGTAAAACTACTTGTATATATATAACGTATACAATAATGCTTTCAAGTTTACAAAAACTATGAAAAACGATATTTAAAA
>JACEEZ010016547.1:41709-52365 GCA_016584305.1 Chionoecetes opilio
AATCGCTACATGTTTAGAAGAAACTACTTGAATAAAATCACTTGCAGATTGTATACGTTATATCACAATAAATAACCTTTACTCTTCTATTTATTAGCTTAATGTAATGTAAGCTACTTATAGGGGCAAATTATTCTAAAAAGAGGATTTTATACTACAATTTGTAAGAAAACAGCTGTATATCACCGATAATTAGCTAATATCATTGAAAACACTACATTTTATGGGTTTATAGCAATATGATAAGTAAAACTACATGTATATATACAATAACGCTACAGTTTTAAAGAAACTATGAAAAACGCTTGCAATATACCGTTATATCCCAATAAATAACCTCCTACTCTTCTATTTAATAGCTTAATGTAATGTAAGCTACTTATAGGTGCATATTATTCTAAAAAGAGGATTTTATACTTCAATTTGTAGGAAAACAGCTATATATAACCGATAAATAGCTAATATCATTACACTACATTTTAAGGGTTTTAGCATTATGATAAGTAAAACTACTTGTATATATATAAAGTATACAATAACGCTACAGTTTACAAGAAACTATGAAAAACGCGTGCAATATACCGTTATATCACAATAAATAACTTCTTACTCTTCAATTTAATAGCTTAATGTAACGTAAGCTACATATAGGTGCAAATTATTCTAAAAAGAGGATTTTATACTTCAATTTGTAGGAAAATAGCTATATATCACCGATAAATAGCTAATATCATTGAAAACACTACATTTTATGGGTTTATAGCAATCGCTACAGTTTACAAGAAACTATGATAAACGTTTGCAATATACCGTTATATCACAATAAATAACCTCTTACTCTTCTATTTATAATGATAATGTAATGTAAGCTACTTATAGGTGCAAATTATTCTAAAAAAAGGATTGTATACTTCAATTTGTAGGAAAACAGCTATATATCACCGATAAATAGCTAATATCATTGAAAACACTACATTTTATGGGTTTATAGCCATATGATAAGTAAAACTACTTGTATATATACAATAACGCTACATTTTTTAAGAAACTATGAAAAACGCTTGCAATATACCGTTATATCACAATAAATAACCTCTTACTCTTGTATTTATTAGGATAATGTAATGTAAGCTACTTATAGGTGCAAATTATTCATAAAAGAGGATTGTATACTTCAATTTGTAGGAAAACAGCTATATATCACCGATAAATAGCTAATATCATTGAAAACACTACATTTTATGGGTTTATAGCAATATGATAAGTAAAACTACTTGTATATATACAATAACGCTACAGTTTTAAAGAAACTATGAAAAACGCTTGCAATATACCGTTATATCACAATAAATAACCTCTTACTCTTCTATTTAATAGCTTAATGTAATGTAAGCTACTTATAGGTCCAAATTATTCTAAAAAAGCGGATTTATACTTCCATTTGTAGGAAAACAGCTATATATCACTGATAACTAGGTAAAATCATTGAAAACACTACATTTATGGGTTTATAATAATATAATAAGTAAAACTAATTGTATATATCAAATAACGCTACAGTTTAGAAGAAATATGAAAAACGATTGCAATATACCGTTATATCACATTAAATAACCTCTTACTCATCTATTTATTAGCTTAATGTAATGTAAGCTATTATAGGTGCAATATATTCTAAAAAGAGGATTTTATACTTCAATTTGTAGGAAAACAGCTATATATCACTGATAACTAGCTATAATCATTGAAAACACTACATTTTATGGGTTTATAGCAATATAATAAGTAAAACTACTTGTATATATACAATAACGCTACCGTTTAGAAGAAAACTATGAAAAACGCTTGAAATATACCGTTATATCACAATAAAATAACCTCTTACTCTTTCTATTACTAATTAATGTTAATGTAAGCTACTTAGAGGTGCAAAATTATCTAAGAAACGGATTGTATACTTCAATTGTAGGAGAAACAGCTATAATCACCGATAAATAGCTAACAATCATTGAAAACAAGTACATTTAAGGGTTTATAGCAATATGATAAGGTAAACTACTTGCATATATACAATATCGCAAAGTTTACAAGAAAACTATGAAAAACGCTTGCATATAACCGTTACTATCACAATAAATAACCTATTACCTTCTTTATTTATTATGATAATGTAGTGTAAGCTACTTATAGGTGCAAATTATTCTAAAAAAAGGATTGTATACTTCAATTGTAGGAAAAAACCAGTAATATCACGATAAATAGCTAATATCACTGGAAAACACTACATTTTATGGGTTTATAGCAATATGATAATAAAAATACTTGTAATATACAAATAACGCTTAACGGTTTACAAGAAATATGAAAACGAATTGCAATATACCGTTATATCACAAAATAACCTCTTATCTTCTATTAATAGCTTAATGTATGTAAGATACTTATAGGTGCAAATTATTCATAAAATAAGAGGATTTTATACTTCAATTTTGTAGAAAATATGCTATATATCACTGATAAAAAACTATCTAAAATCATGAAAACACTACATTTATGGTTTATAGCAATATAATAAGTAAAACTACTTGATATATACAATAAGCTACAGTTTACAAGGAAAAATATGAAAAAACGCTGCAAATACGTTATTTTTTAAAACATTTTTTTTTTCCCCCAAACAATAAATAAACCTATTACTCTTCTATTTAATAGCTTAATTTAAGTAAGTACATATAGGTGCAATTTATTCTAAAAGAAGAATTTTATACTTCAATTTGTAGAAAAAACAGTTATATACCCTGATAACTAGGTAAAATCATTGAAAACACTACATTTTATGGGTTTATAGCAATATAATAAGTAAAACTACTTGTATATTTAAATAAACGCTACAGTTTACCAAGAAACTTTATGAAAACGCGTGCAATATATACCAGTTATATCACTAAAATAACCTCTTACTCTTCTATTTATAAGCTTAAAGTAATGTAGGCTATTATAGGTGCAAATTATTCTAAAAAAAGGATGGTATACTTCAAATTTGTATGAAAAACAGCTATAAATCATACCAATAATAGCTAATATTCATTGAAAAACACTACATTTAATGGGTTTTATGCAATAGATAAGTAAAACTACTGGTATATATTACAATAACGCTACCAGTTACAAGAAATATGAAAAAACGCTTGCAATATAAACGTATATCACAATAAATAACTCCTACTTTCTATTTAATAAGCTAATGTAAGTAAGCCGACTATAGGTGCAAATTATTCTAAAAAGAAGATTTTATACTTCAATTGTAGGAAACAAGCTATAGACCACTGATAACTACGGTAAAATCATGAAAAACACTACATTTATGGGTTTTATTAGCAATCTAATAAGTTAAAACTACTCGTAATATACAATAACGCTACAGTTACCAGAAACTATGAAAAAATGCGGCAATACACCGTATATCACGATAAATAACCGCTTACTCTTCTATTTATAAGCTTAATGTAATGTAGGCTACTGATAGGTGCAAAATTTATTCTAAAAAAAGGATGGTTATACTTCAATTTGTATAGAAAAACAGCTCAAATCACCCATAAATAGCTAAGTATCATTGAAAACACTACATTTTATGGCGGTTTATAGCAATATGATAAGGTAAAACTACTTGTATATATACAATAACGCTACAGGTTTACAAGAAACTATGAAAAAACGATTGCAATATAACGTTATATCAAATAAATAACCTCTTAATCTTCTATTTATGAGCTTAATGTAATGTAAGATACTATAGGTGCAAAATTATTCTAAAACAGAGGATTTTATACTTCAATTTGTAGGAAAAACAGCATATATCATTTGATAACTTTCTAAATCATTGGAAAAACACTACATTTTATGGGTTTATAGCAAATATAATAAGTAAAACATACTTGAATATATACAATAACGCTACAGTTTACAAGAAACTATGAAAACGCTTGCCAATATACCGTTATATCACAATAAATAACATCTTACTCTCTATTTAAATAGCTCTAATGTAATGTAAAGCTAATTATATGTGTGCAAATATTCTAAAAAGAAGATTTATACTTCAATTTGTAGGAAAAACAGCATTATATCCCGAGAAATAGCTAATATCATTTGAAAACACTACATTTTATGGGGTTTATAGCCAATCTGATAAGTAAAGGTAATTGTATATATATACAATAACGCTACAGTTTACAAGAAAAACAATGAAAAACGCTTGCAGTATAACCGTATATACAATAAATAAACCTCTACTTTCTATTTATTAGCTTATGTAATGTAAGATAATTATAGGTGACATTATTCTAAAAAAAAGGATTGTTATCTTCAATTTGTGTTTTCAAGAAAACAGCTATATATCACTGATAACTAGCTCAAATCATTGGAAAACACTACATTTTTATGGGTTTATAGCAATATAATAATTAAAAACTACTTGTATTATATACAATCACGCTACATTTAGAAGAAACTATGGAAAAACGCTGCAATATACCGTATATCACAATAAATAACCTTCTTACTCTTCCATTAATAGCTTAAATGTAATGTAAGCTACGTATAGGTGCGAAATTATTTGTTCTAAAAGAGGATGGATTTCATACTTCAATTTGTAGAAAAAACGGCTATTATATCACGATAAATAGCTAATATCATTGAAAACACTAATTTTATGGGTTTATAGCAATCGATAAGTAAAAATACTTGTATATATACAAAAACGGACAGTGTACTAGCAACTATGAAAAACGCTTGCTATATACCGTGTATATCACAATAAAATAACCTCTTACTCTTCTATTTATAAGCGTAATGTAATGTAAGCTACTTATAGGGCAAATTATTCTAAAAAAAGGATGGTATACTTCAATTTGTAGAAAAACAGCTATAAATCACCAATAAATAGCTAATATCATTGAAAACACTACTTTTATGGGTTTAATAGCAATATGATAAGTAAAACTACTTGTCTATTTACAATAACGCTACAGTTACAAGAAAACTATGAAAAAAACGCTTGCAATAATACCTTTATTCACAATAACATAACCTCGGCCTCTTATATTATTAGCTAATGTAAATGTAAGCTACTATAGGTGCAATTATTCGAAAAAAAAGGATTGTATACTTCAATTTGTAGAAAAACTGCTATAGTTCACGATAACTAGCTAATATCATTAAAAAACATACATTTTATGGGTTATAGCAATCTGATAAGTAAAGTATTTTATATATAATAACGTTTCTAGTTTACAAGAAACTATAAAACGCTTGCCATATACGTTAATCACAATAAAAAACTCTTACTCTTCTATTTTAGCTAATGTAATGTAGATACTTATAGTGTAATTATTCTAAAAAAGATTTTATACTTCAATTTGTAAGAAAACAGCTATATATCACTGATAACTAGCTAAATCATTGAAAAACACTACATTCAAATGGGTTTATAGATATAATAATTAAAACTATTTGTATATATACAATAACGCTTACAGTTTTAGAAAAACTATGAAACGATGCAATATACGTTATATACAATAAATACCTCTTACCCCTTTATTATTAGCTTAATGTAATGTAAGCTACTTATAGGTGCAAATTAATTCTAAAAAAGGATGTATACTTCAATTTGTAGAAAAACAGCTTAAATCACCAATAAATAGCTAATATCATTGAAAACACTACATTTTAGGGGTTTAATCAATATATAATAAAACTACTTGTATATATTACAATAAACGCTACAGTTTTACAAAAACTATGAAAAACGCTTGCAATATACTGTTATATCCATAATAACCTCATACTCTTCTATTTAATAGCTTAAGTAATGTAAGCTACTTATTGGTTTGCAAATTATTCTAAAAGAGGATTTTATATTTCATTTTAGGAAAAACAGCTATATATAAACCGATAAATAGCTAATATCTTTAAAAACTACATTTTATGGGTTTTAGCAATATAATATAAACTACTTGTATATTACAACACGCTACATTACAAAAAAAACTATGAAAAACGCTTGCAATATACCTTATATCCCAATAAATAACCTCTTACTTTCTATTTAATGGCTTAATGAAATGTAAGCTATTAATTGAAATTATTCAAAAGAGATTTTAACTTCAATTGTAGGAAAACGCTATATATCACCGATAAATCCCTAATATTTACACAAACATTTTAAGGTTTTTATAGCAATTGATAAGTAAAACTACTTGTATATATACAAAAACGCTACATTTTACAAAAAACTATGAAAAACGCTTGTATATACCTTATATCACAAATAAATAATCTCTTACTCTTCTATTTTAGCTTAATGTAATATTGTTTACTTATGGGTGAATTATTCTAAAAAAAGGATGGATAACTTCAATTTGTGAAAAACAGCTATAATCCCGATAATAGCTAATTCATTGAAAACACTACATTTTATGGGTTTATAGCAATATATAGTAAAACTATTTGTAATTTTATACAATAACGCTACAGTTTAGAAGAAACTATGAAAAACACTTGCATATACGTTATTCACAATAATATCCTCCTACCTTCTATTTATTAGTTTAATACTTAAGTATTAAGCTACTTATAGGTGCAAATTATTCAAAAAGAGATTTTATACTACAATTTTAAGAAACAGCTGTTACACCGATAATTAGCTAATATCATTGATAACACTACATTTATGGGTTTATAGCTTTTATAAGTAAAACTACTTGTATATATACAAAACGCTACATTTTTAAAGAACTATAAAAACGTTGCATATCCGTTATATCCAAATAATAACTCCTACTCTTCTATTTAATAGCTTAATGTAATGTAAGCTACTTATAGGTGAAAATTTATTCTAAAAAAGAGGATTTTATACTTCAATTTGTAGAAAACAATATAAACCGTAATAGCTAAATATTACCTACATTTTAAAGGGTTTTTAGCATTATGATAAGTAAAACTATTTGTATTTTAAATACTTACAATAACGCTACAGTTTACAAGAACTATGAAAACGCTTCTAATACCTTTATATCACAATAATACCTCTAGTCTTCTATTTATTAGCTTAATGTAATGTAAGAATTATAGGTGCAAACTATTCTAAAAAAGATTTTTATTTAAATTTGTAGGAGAACACTATATATCACCGATAAAAGCTAATGTCATTGAAAAAAATACATTTATGGTTTATAGCAATATGATAATAAAACTACTTGTATATATACAATAACCTACGTTTACAAGAAACTATGAAAAACGCTTGCAATATACCGTTATATCACAATAAATAACCTTAACTCTCCTTTTTAATACTTAATGTAATGTAAGCTACTTATAAGTGCAATTATTCTAAAAAAGGATTGTATATTCAATTTCTAGGAGAACGCTATATTCACCGAAAAATAGCAATATCATTGAAAACACTACATTTATGGTTTATAGAAATCTGAAAAGTAAAATATTTGTATATATACAATATCGCTAAGTTTACAAGAAATATGAAAAACGCTTGCAATAACCGTTTATCACAATAATAACCTCTTACTCTCCTTTATAGCTTAATGTAATGAAAAGCTACTTATAGGTGCAAATTATTCTAGAAAGAGGATTTTATACTTCAATTTGTAGGAAAAAGCTATATATCACCATAAGGTAATATCATTGAAACACTACATTTTATGGGTTTATAGCAATATGATAAGTAAAACTATTGTATAATATCAATACGCTACAGTTTACAAGAACTATGAAAAACGATTGCAATAAAACGTTATATCACAATAATAACCTCTTACTCTTCATTTAATGCTTATGTAATGTAAGATACTTATAGGGCAAATTATTCTAAAAAGAGGATTTTATACTTCAATTTGTAGGAAAACAGCTATATATCATGATAACTTTCTAAAATCATTGAAAACACTACATTTTTTTGGTTTATAGCAATATAATAAGTAAAACTACTTGAATATACAAAAAAGCTACAGTTTACAAGAAACATGAAAACGGCTTGCAATATACCGTTATTTTCACAATAATAACCTCTTACTTTTCTATTTAATAGCTTAATGTAATGAAAACTACATATAGGTGCAAATTATTCTAAAAAAATTTTTATACTTAATTTTTGGAAAACAGCTATATTCACGATAAATAGCTAAATAAATTGAAAAACACTACATTTATGGGTTTATAGCACATCTGATAAGTAAAGGTACTTGATATAATATCCAATAACGCTACAGTTTACAAGAAATATGAAAACGTTTTGCATATACCGTTATATCACAATAATAACCTCTTACTCTTCTATTTATTATTTAATGTAATTTAAGATACTTATAGGTGTACATTTTTCCCTAAAAAAGGATTGTATACTCATTTGTAAGAAAACACTATATATCACTGTTTAACTAGCTCAAATCATTGAAAACACTACATTTTATGGGTTTATAGCTATAATAATTAAAACTATTGTTTTATTAACAATAACGCTACAGTTTGAAGAAACTTGAAAACGCTTGCAATATCCCGTATATCAAAAATTAAATAACCTCTTACTCTTCCTTTAAGCTAATTAATTTAAGTACTTATAGGTGCAATATTCAAAAAGGATTTATACTTAAATTTGTAGGAAACAGCTATATATAAACGAAAATACTATATCATTGAAAACACTACATTTTAGGGGTTTATAGCAATCTGATAAGTAAACTATTGTATAATACAATAACGCTACAGTTTACTAAAACTATAAAAAAGTTGTTTATATCCTTTATATCACAATAAATAACCTCTTACTCTTCTATTTATAAGCTTAATAAGTAAGCTACTTATAGGTGAAATTATTCTAAAAAAGGAGGGGTATATTTCAATTTGTAGAAAAAACGCTATAATCACCAAAAAATACTATATCATTAAAACCCCTACATTTTAGGTTTATAGAAATATAATAATAAAACTACTTGTATATTTACAATAACGCTAAATTTTTAAAGAAACTATGAAAAACGCTTGGCAATATCCTTTATATCACAATAAAAAACCCTCTTACTCTTAATTTTTTAGCTTAATGTAATGTAAGCTACTTTTGGGTTTGCAAATTATTCGAAAAAAAGGATTGTAACTTCAATTTGTAGAAAACTGCTATAATTTACCATAATTAGCAAATTCATTGAAAACACTACATTTTATGGGTTTAAAAGCAATATAAATAAGTAAAACTACTTGTATATATACAATAACGCTACATTTACAAGAAACTATGAAAAACGATTGCAATATACCGTTATATCACATAAATAACCCTCTTACTCTTCTATTAATAGCTTAATGTAATGTAACTACTTATGGTGCAAATTATTCTAAAAAAGAGGTTTTATACTTCAATTTGTGGGAAAAAGCTATATACACTGATAACTAGCTTTTAATTCATAAAAACACTACATTTTATGGTTTATAGCAATATAAGTAAACTACTTGTATATATAAATATCGCTAAAGTTTTCAAGAAACTAGAAAACGATTGCAATATACCGTTATATCCAATAAATAACCTCTTACTCTTCTATTTATATAGCTTAATGTAATGTAAGCTACTTATAGGTGCAAATTATTCTAAAAAAGGATTGTATACTTCAATTTGTAGAAAACAGCTATATATCACGATAATAGCTAATATCATTGAAAACACTACATTTTATGGGTTTATAGCAATATGATAAGTAAAACTACTTGTATATATACAATAACGCTACAGTTTACAAGAAACTATGAAAAACGCTTGCAATATACCGTTATATCACAATAAATAACCTCTTACTCTTCTATTTAATAGCTTAATGTAATGTAAGCTACATATAGGTGCAAATTATTCTAAAAAGAAGATTTTATACTTCAATTTGTAGGAAAACAGCTATATACCACTGATAACTAGGTAAAATCATTGAAAACACTACATTTTATGGGTTTATAGCAATATAATAAGTAAAACTACTTGTATATATACAATAACGCTACAGTTTACAAGAAACTATGAAAAACGCGTGCAATATACCGTTATATCACTATAAATAACCTCTTACTCTTCTATTTATAAGCTTAATGTAATGTAGGCTACTTATAGGTGCAAATTATTCTAAAAAAAGGATGGTATACTTCAATTTGTAGAAAAACAGCTATAAATCACCAATAAATAGCTAATATCATTGAAAAACTACATTTTTATGGGTTTATAGCAATATGATAAGTAAAACTACTTGTATATATACAATAACGCTACAGTTTACAAGAAACTATGAAAAACGCTTGCAATATACCGTTATATCACAATAAATAACCTCTTACTCTTCTATTTAATAGCTTAATGTAATGTAAGCTACATATAGGTGCAAATTATTCTAAAAAGAAGATTTTATACTTCAATTTGTAGGAAAACAGCTATATACCACTGATAACTAGGTAAAATCATTGAAAACACTACATTTTATGGGTTTATAGCAATATAATAAGTAAAACTACTTGTATATATACAATAACGCTACAGTTTACAAGAAACTATGAAAAACGCGTGCAATATACCGTTATATCACTATAAATAACCTCTTACTC
>JACEEZ010016547.1:53061-83400 GCA_016584305.1 Chionoecetes opilio
TTTTGTAAGTTCCCCTAAAAAAGGTGAAAAAAAAAAAATTTTTATTTCCTTTAAAAAGAAGTGATTTATCTTTTAAAAAAAATTTTTTTTGTAGGAAAACGTAATATATCAATAAATAGGTAATATCATTAAAAAACACTACTTTTTAGGGGTTTTTATAGCAATATGAAAAGAAAACTAATTGTAATATACAAAAAACGCTACAGTTTACAAGAAATTTAAAAAACCCGATTGCAAATAAGTTAATCACAATAAAAAACCTCTTACTTTTCCCTTTTAAAGTTAAGTAATGAAAGATACTTATAGGTGCAAATTTTAATTTAAAAAGAGGATTTATACTTCAATTTTAGGAAAACAGCTATAATCACTGATAACAGCTATAATCTTTGAAAACACTCATTTTAGGGTTATAGCAATTAATAAGTAAAATACTTGAAAAATTACAATAACGCTACAGTTTACAAAAAAACTATGAAAAACGCTTGCAAATACCTTTTAAAATCACAATAAAAAACCTTTTACTTTCTATTAATAGTTAAATGAAATGAAGTACATATAGGTGAAAATTATTTAAAAAAAAATTTTTAACTTAAATTTTGTGGGAAAACAGCTATATATCCCGATAAATGCTAATATCATTGAAAAACACTACATTTATGGGTTTATAGCAACTGATAAGAAAAATACTTGATTATACAATAACGCTTCATTTAAAAAAAACTATAAAAAAACGCTTGCAATTCCGTATATCACAAAATAACCTTTACTTTTCTATTTATTAGCAAATGCAATGAAAGAACTTATAGGTGACATTTTTCAAAAAAAAGGATTGTATACTTCAATTTGTAAAAAAAACAGCTTATATCATATAAAAGCTAAAATCATGAAAAACACAATTTTAGGGGTTTATAGCAAATAATAATTAAAAACTTGTAAATACAATAACGTACAGTTAGAAGAAACTATAAAAAAACGCTTGCAATATACTTTATATCACAAAAAAATAACCTTTACTTTCCATTTAATAGTTAATGTAAGAAGTATTAAGGGCAAATTTTTTAAAAAAGAGGATTTTTATTCAATTTGTAGGAAAACGCTATATATCCCCGAAAAAATAGCAATATCTTTGAAAAAAAACCATTTTAGGTTTTTATAGCAATATGATAAGAAATACACTGTATATATACAATAACGCTACGTTACAAAAATATGAAAAACACTTGCAAATACCTATATCACAAAAAATAACCTTTACTCATCTATTTATTAGCTTAATGTAATGTAAGCTATTTATAGGGCAAATTTTTTTAAAAAAAGGATTGTATACTTCAATTTTGTAGGAAAACAGATATATCGCCGAAAATACAAACAAATAGCTATCATTGAAAACACAAATTTTTAGGGTTTTATAGCAAATGATAAGAAAATACTTGATATATAAAATAACGCTACAGTTTACAAAAAAACTATGAAAAAAGATTGAAATTTTCCCGTTATATCACAATAAATACCTCTTACTTTTATTAAAGCTTAATGAAAGTAAGATTATAGGGGAAAAATTACCCAAAAAGAGATTTAAATAATTTGAGGAAAAACAGCTAATATCACTGAAAAATAGGTAAAATCTTTTGAAAACACTACATTTTAGGGTTTATAGCAAATAAAATAAGTAAAACTACTTGTATATATACAAAAAACGTACATTTTTACAAGAAACTATGAAAAACGCTTGAAATTTTTACCGTTATATCAAATAAATAACCTTTATCTTCTATTTAAGCTTAATGTAATGAAGTAATATGGGGCAAATATTCTAAAAAAAAGATTTTATACTTCAATTTGTAAAAAAACAGCTATAACACCGATAAATAGCTAATATCGTTGAAAACACTCTTTTTAGGGTTTTTATGCAAATGATAAGTAAAAGTATTGCATATATCAATAACGTACATTTTACAAGAAACTATGAAAACGCTTGCAATATACCGTTATTACATAAAAACCTCTTACTCTTCTATTTTTATGAAAATGAAGAAAGCTATTATAGGTGCAAATTATTCAAAAAAAAAAGGTTTGATACTTCAATTGTAGGAAAAAGCTATTTAAAAAACGATAAATAGTAAATCATTGAAAACTCTACTTTTTATGGGTTTATAGAATAGTATGTAAAATACTTGTATATATCAATAACGCTACATTTTACAAAAAAACTATAAAAAACGTTGCAATATACCTTATTCACAATAAAAAACCCTTTTTTACCTTCTATTTAATAGTTTAATTAATGTAAGACTATAGGGATATTTTTCAAAAAAAGAGGATTTTTACTTCAATTGTAAAAAAGATTATCACCGATAAAAGTAAATCATTGAAAACAAACATTTTATGGGTTTATAGCAATCTGAAAAGGAAAAAAGAAACTTGTAAATATACAAAAAACGCTTCTTTTTCAAAAAACTAAAAAAAACGCTTGCAATATACGTTATATCACAAAAAATAACCTCTTACTTTTTTTTATTAGTTTAATGAATGTAAGATATTATGGTGAAAAATTTTTCTAAAAAAAGGATTGTATACTTAAATTTGTAAGAAAAACAGCTATATTCATTTAAACTAGCTAAAATCATTGAAAACACTCTTTTTATGGGTTTATAGCAATATAATAATTAAAACAAATTTGTATATATACAAACGCTACATTTTTTTTAGAAGAAAACTTGAAAAACGCTTGCAAATACCTTATATCAAAAAATAACCTTTTACTTTCTTTTTAATAGCTTAAGTAAGTAAGTATTTATAGGTCAAATTATTCTAAAAAAAGGATGGTATACTTCAATTTGTAAAAAAAAAACAGTTTAAAAATCACCAAAAAATAGTTAATATCTTTTGAAAACACTAATTTTATGGGTTTATAGCAATATGATAAGTAAAACTATTGTATATATAAATAAGCTACTTTTTTTTTTAAAAAAAAACTATGAAAAACGTTAAAATATACCGTTATATCAAAAAAAAAATCTTACTCTTATTTTTATTAGGAAAGAAAGTAAGCTACTTATGGGTGCAAAATTCATAAAAAGAGGATTGTATACTTCAATTTGTGGGGGAAAACAGCTTTTATTCCCCGTATTTAGCTAATATCATGAAAACACTACATTTATGGGTTTTATAGCAATATGATAAGTAAACTATTTGTATAATCCCAATAAACGTACAGTTACAAAAACTATAAAAAAACGCTTGAAAATATACCGTTTTATCACAATAAAAACCTCTTACTCTTTATTTAGTAGTTAAGAAATGTAAGCTACTTATAGGCCCAAAAAATTTTTCAAAAAAGGGGTTTTTTATATTTCCATTTGTAGGAAAACAGCTTATATCATGAAACTAGGTAAAATCATAAAAAACACTACATTTTAGGGTTAAATAATTAAAAGTAAAAAACTGTATAAAAAATAACGCTAAGTTTAAAAGAAACTATAAAAAAACGTTTTCAATATATTTATATCACAAAAAAAACCCTTTTATTTTATTTATAGCTTAATGTAAGTAAGTACTTAAAGGTGAAAAATTATTCAAAAAAAAAGGATTGTATTTTTCAATTTGTAGGAAAAAGCATATATCACCGATAATTAGCTAATACATTAAAAAAACACACATTTATGGTTATAGCAAAAGATAAGTAAAATCTTGTATATATACAATAACGCTCAGTTTAAAAGGGAAACTATGAAAAAACGTGAATTACCGTTAATCACAATAAATAACTCTTACTCTTGTATTACTTATATGAATGAAATTAAACATATAGGTGTCAATTATTCTAAAAAGAAGATTTTATACTTCAATTGTAGGAAAACAGCTATATATCACCGATAAATAGCTAATATCATTGAAAACACTACATTTCTATGGGTTTATAGCAATTGATAAGTAAAAGTACTGATATAACATAAGCTTCAGTTTCAGAAATATGAAAACGCTTGCAATATACCGTTATATCACAATAAATAACCTCTTACCTTTATTTATTAGTTTAATGCAATGTAAGTACTTATAGGTGTAACATTATTCTAAAAAAAGGATTGTATACTTCAATTTGTAAGAAAACAGCTATATATCACTGATAACTAGCTAAAATCATTGAAAACACTACATTTTATGGGTTTATAGCAATATAATAATTAAAACTTCTTGTAATATACAATAACGCTACAGTTTAGAAGAAACTATGAAAAAACGCTTGCAATATACCGTTATATCACAAAAAATAACCTCTTACTCTTCCATTTATAAGCTTAATGTAATGTAAGTAATTATAGGTGCAAATTATTCTAAAAAGAGGATTTTTACTTCAATTTGTAGGAAAACATATATATATCACCGATAAATAGCTAATATTTGAAAACACTACATTTTATGGGTTTATAGCAATTGATATAAGAATAACTTTATTAATATAAATAACGCTCCCAGTTTACAAGAAACTATGAAAAACACTTGATATCGTTATATCACATTAAATAACCTCTTACTCATCTATATTAGCTTAATGTAATGTAAGTACTTATAGGTGAAAATTATTTAAAAAAAGGCTGATATACTTCAATTTTAGAAAATCATGCTATATATCGCCGATAAATAGCTAACCAAATAGCTATCATTGAAAACACTACATTTAGGGTTATACAATATGATAAGTAAAAATACTTGATATATAAAATAACGCTACGTTTACAAGAAAACTATGAAAAAGATTCACATATACCGTTTAATCACAATAAATAACCTCTTACTCTTCTATTAATAGCTTAATGTAATGAACTCTTATAGGTGCAAATTATTCTAAAAAGAGGATTTTATACTTCAATTTGTAGGAAAACAGCTATATATCACCGATAAATAGCTAATATCATTGAAAACACTACATTTTATGGGTTTATAGCAATATGATAAGTAAAACTACTTGTATATATACAATAACGCTACAGGTTTACAAGAAACTATGAAAAACACTTGCAATATACCGTTATATCACAATAAATAACCTCTTACTCTATCTATTTATTAGCTAATGTAATGTAAGCTACTTATAGGTGCAAATTATTTTAAAAAAAAGGATTGTATACTTCAATTTGTAGGAAAACAGCTATATATCCCGATAAATAGTAACATAATATCATTGAAAACACTACATTTTATGGGTTTATAGCAATATGATAAGTAAAACTACTTGTATATATAAAATAACGCTACAGTTTACAAGAAACTATGAAAAACGTTTGCAATATACCGTTATATCACAATAAATAACCTCTTACTCTTCTATTTAATAGCTTAATGTAATGTAAGCTACTTATAGGTGCAAATTATTCTAAAAAGAGTATTTATACTTCAATTTGTAGGAAACAGCTATATATCACGATAAATAGTAAATCATTGAAAACACTACATTTTATGGGTTTATAGCAATATGATAAGTAAAATACTTGTATATATACAATAACGCTACAGTTTACAAGAAACTATGAAAAACGCTTGCAATATACCGTTATATCACATAAATAACCTCTTACTCTTCTATTTATAAGCTTAATGTAAGTAAGCTACTTATAGGTGCAAATTATTCTAAAAAAGGATTTATACTTCAATTTGTAGGAAAAACAGCTATATATCACCGATAAATAGCTAATATCATTGAAAACACTACATTTTATGGGTTTATAGCAATATGATAAGTAAAACTACTTGTAATATACAATAACGCTACAGTTTACAAGAAACTATGAAAAACGCTTGCAATATACCGTTATATCACAATAAATACCTCCTACTCTTCTATTTATTAGCTTAATGTAATGTAAGTACTTATAGGTGCAAATTATTCTAAAAAAGGATGTATACTTCAATTTGTAGAAACAGCTATATATCACCGATAAATAGCTAAATCATTGAAAACACTACATTTTATGGGTTTATAGCAATATGATAAGTAAAAGTACTTGCATATATACAATAACGCTACAGTTTACAAGAAACTATGAAAAACGCTTGCAATATACCGTTATATCACACTAAATAACCTCTACTCTTCTATTTATTAGCTAATGTAATGTAAGCTACTTATAGGTGCAAATTATTCTAAAAAAAGGATGGTATACTTCAATTTGTAGGAAAACAGCTATATCACGATAAATAGCTAATATCATTGAAAACACTACATTTATGGGTTTATAGCAATATGATATGTAAAACTACTTGTATATATACAATAACGCTACAGTTTTACAAGAAACTATGAAAAACGCTTGCA
Source organism: Chionoecetes opilio (assembly GCA_016584305.1). Lineage (NCBI taxonomy): Eukaryota > Metazoa > Arthropoda > Malacostraca > Decapoda > Majidae > Chionoecetes > Chionoecetes opilio. Next base: position 59,375 of record JACEEZ010016547.1, read on the forward strand.
ATATACCGTTATATCACAATAAAAACCTCTTACTCTTCTATTTATTAGCTTAATGTAATGTAAGCTACTTATAGGTGCAAATTATTCTAAAAAGAGGATTTATACTTCAATTTGTAGGAAAACAGCTTATATCACCGATAAATAGCTAATATCATTGAAACACACTACATTTTATGGGTTTATAGCAATCTGATAAGTAAAAGTACTTGTAATATACAATAACGCTACAGTTTACAAGAAACTATGAAAAACGCTTGCAATATACCGTTATATCACAATAAATAACCTCTTACTCTTCTATTTATTAGCTTAATGTAATGTAAGATACTTATAGGTGTAAATTATTCTAAAAAAAGGATTTTATACTTCAATTTGTAGGAAAACAGCTATATATCACTGATAACTAGCTAAAATCATTGAAAACACTACATTCTATGGGTTTATAGCAATATAATAATTAAAACAAACTTGTATAATACAATAACGCTACAGTTTACAAGAAACTATGAAAAACGCTTGCAATATACCGTTTATATCACAATAAATAACCTCTTACTCTCTATTTATAGCTTAATGTAATGTAAGCTACTTAATAGGTGCAAATTATTCTAAAAAAAGGTTTGTATACTTCAATTTGTAGAAAAACAGCTATATATCACCAATAATAGTAATATCATTGAAAACACTACATTTTATGGTGTTATAGCAATATGATAAGTAAAACTACTTGTATATATACAATAAACGCTACAGTTTAAAGAAACTATGAAAAACGCTTGCAATATACCGTTATATCACAATAAAAACCCCCTACTCTTATATTTAAATTTGGGCTAATGTAATGTAAGCTACTTATAGGTGCAAATTATTCATAAAAGAGGATTGTATACTTCAATTTGTAGGAAAACAGCTGTATATCACCGATATTTAGCTAATATCATTGAAAACACTACATTTTATGGGTTTATAGCAATATGATAAGTAAAACTACTTGTATATATACAATAACGCTACAGTTTACAAGAAACTATGAAAAACGCTTGCAATATACCGTTATATCACAATAAATAACCTCTTACTCTTCTATTTAGTAGCTTAATGTAATGTAAGCTACTTATAGGTCCAAATTATTCTAAAAAGAGGATTTTATACTTCCATTTGTAGGAAAACAGCTATATATCACTGATAACTAGGTAAAATCATTGAAAACACTACATTTTATGGGTTTATAATAATATAATAAGTAAAACTACTTGTATATATACAATAACGCTACAGTTTACAAGAAACTATGAAAAACGCTTGCAATATACCTTTATATCACAATAAATAACCTCTTACTCTTATATTTATTAGCTTAATGTAATGTAAGCTACTTAAAGGTGCAAATTATTCGAAAAAAAGGATTGTATATTTCAATTTGTAGGAAAACAGCTATATATCACCGATAATTAGCTAATATCATTGAAAACACTACATTTTATGAGTGTATAGCAATATGATAAGTAAAACTACTTGTATATATACAATAACGCTACAGTTTACAAGAAACTATGAAAAACGATTGCAATATACCGTTATATCACAATAAATAACCTCTTACTCTTCTATTTAATAGCTTAATGTAATGTAAGCTACTTATAGGTGCAAATTATTCTAAAAAGAGGATTTTATACTTCAATTTGTAGGAAAACAGCTATATATCACTGATAACTAGCTAAAATCATTGAAAACACTACATTTTATGGGTTTATAGCAATATAATAAGTAAAACTACTTGTATATATACAATAACGCTACAGTTTAGAAGAACCTATGAAAAACGCTTGCAATATACCGTTATATCACAATAAATAACCTCTTACTCTTCTATTTAATAACTTAATGTAATGTAAGCTACTTATAGGTGCAAATTATTCTAAGAAAAGGATTGTATACTTCAATTTGTAGGAGAACAGCTATATATCACCGATAAATAGCTAACATCATTGAAAACACTACATTTTAAGGGTTTATAGCAATATGATAAGTAAAACTACTTGCATATATACAATATCGCTAAAGTTTACAAGAAACTATGAAAAACGCTTGCAATATACCGTTATATCACAATAAATAACCTCTTACTCTTCTATTTATTATGATAATGTAATGTAAGCTACTTATAGGTGCAAATTATTCTAAAAAAAGGATTGTATACTTCAATTTGTAGGAAAACAGCTATATATCACCGATAAATAGCTAATATCATTGAAAACACTACATTTTATGGGTTTATAGCAATATGATAAGTAAAACTACTTGTATATATACAACAACGCTACAGTTTACAAGAAACTACGAAAAACGCTTGCAATATACCGTTATATCCCAATAAATAACCTCTTACTCTTCTATTTAATAGCTTAATGTAATGTAAGCTACTTATATGTGCAAATTATTCTAAAAAGAGGATTTTATACTTCAATTTGTAGGAAAACAGCTATATATCACCGATAAATAGCTAATATCATTACACTACATTTTAAGAGTTAATAGCAATATGATAAGTAAAACTACTTGTATATATATAACGTATACAATAATGCTACAGTGTACAAGAAACTATGAAAAACGATTGCAATATACCTTTATATCACAATAAATAACCTCTTACCATTCAATTTAATAGCTTAATGTAATATAAGCTACATATAGGTTCAAATTATTCTAAAAAGAGGATTTTATACTTCAATTTGTAGGAAAACAGCTATATATCACTGATAACTAGGTAAAATCATTGAAAACACTACATTTTATGGGTTTATAGCAATATAATAAGTAAAACTACTTGTATATATACAATAACGCTACAGTTTACAAGAAACTATGAAAAACGCGTGCAATATACCGTTATATCACAATAAATAACCTCTTACTCTTATATTTAATAGCTTAATGTAACGTAAGCTACTTATAGGTGCAAATTTTTCTAAAAAGAGGATTTTATACTTCAATTTGTAGGAAAACAGCTATATATCACCGATAAATAGCTAATATCATTGAAAACCCTACATTTTATGGGTTTATAGCAATATGATAAGTAATACTACTTGTATATATACAATAACGCTTCAGTTTACAAGAAACTATGAAAAACGCTTGCAATATACCGTTATATCACAATAAATAACCTCTTACTCTTATATTTATTAGCTTAATGTAATGTAAGCTACTTATAGGTGCAAATTATTCAAAAAAAGGATTGTATACTTCAATTTGTAGGAAAACAGTTATATATCACCGATAATTAGCTAATATCATTGAAAACACTACATTTTATGGGTTTATAGCAATATGATAAGTAAACTACTTGTATATATACAATAACGCTACAGTTTACAAGAAACTATGAAAAACGCTTGCAATATACCTTTATATCACAATAAATAACCTCTTACTCTTCTATTTATTAGCTTAATGTAATGTAAGCTACTTATAGGTAAAAATTATTCGAAAAAAAGGATTGTATACCTCAATTTGTAGGAAAACAGCTATATATCACCGATAATTAGCTAATATAATTGAAAACACTACATTTTATGGGTTTATAGCAATATGATAAGTAAAACTACTTGTATATATACAATAACGCTACAGTTTACAAGAAACTATGAAAAACGCTTGCAATATACCGTTATATCCCAATAAATAACCTCCTACTCTTCTATTTAATAGCTTAATGTAATGTAAGCTACTTATAGGTGCAAATTATTCTAAAAAGAGGATTTTATACTTCAATTTGTAGGAAAACAGCTATATATCACCGATAAATAGCTAATATCATTGAAAACACTACATTTTAGGGGTTTTTTATAGCAATATAATAAGTAAAACTACTTGTATATATACAACACGCTACAGTTTACAAGAAACTATGAAAAACGCTTGCAATATACCGTTATTATCACAATAACTAACCTCTTACTCTTATATTTATTATCTTAATGTAATGTTAAGATACTTATAGGGTAAAATTATTCTAACAAAAGGATTGTATAATTCAGTTTGTAGAGAAAACAGCTATATATCACTGATAACTAGCTAAAATCATTGAAAACACTACATTTTATGGTTTATAGGCAATCTAATAAGTAAAACTTACTTGTATATAGACAATAACTCTAAGTTTACAAGAACTATGAAAAAGGCTTGCTATATACCTTTATATCACAATTAAAATACCTCTTACATCTTCTATTTATTGCTTTAATTGAATGTAAGCTAATAACTAGTAGGTGCAAATTATTCTCACAAGGATTTTATACTTCATTTTGTAAGTAACCGCTAGATATATCACCGATAAATACTATATCATACACTATATTTTAGGGTTTTCGCAAATGATAAGTAAAACTACTTGTATAGATACACTACGCTACAGTTTTTTACGCAACTATGAAACACGCTTGCATATACCTTTATATTCACAATAAATTAACCATCTTACCTTGTATTTATTAGGCTATGTTAATGTAAGCTACTTATAGGTGCAGATTATTCTAAAAAGAAGTTTTATACTTCAATTTGTAGAAACCACTATAATATCACGGGATAACTAGTTAAATCATTGAAAACCCTACATTTTATAGTTTTAGCAATATAACAAGTCAACTACTTGTATTATACAAATAACGCTACAGTTTAGAAGAAACAATGAAAAACGATGCAATATACCGTTATATCACAATAAATAAAACTCTTACTCTTCTATTTTATAGCTTAATGTAATGTAAGAGCTACTTAAGGTGCCAATTAATTCTAAAAAGAGATTTTATTATACTTCAATTTATGGAAAAGAGCTAATATCCCACTGATAACTTAGCTATAATCATTGAAAACACTCCATTTTATGGGTTTATAGCATTCATAAGCAAAACTACTTGTATATATACAATAACGCTACAGTTTTAGACGAACTATGAAAACTCTTGCAATATCCGTTTTATATCACAATAATACCTCTTACTTTTCTATTAATAGCTTAATGTAATTTAGCTCCTTATAGGTGCAAATTATTCTAAAAAAAGGATTGTATACTTCAATTTGGTAGGAAAACAGCCTATCTATCACCCATCACTAGCTTAATATCATTGAAACAACACTACATTTTAATGGGTTATAGCAATAAGAATAAGTAAAACTCTTGTATATATACAATAAACGCTACAGTTTTAAGAAACTATGAAAAAACGCTGTTCACTATACCGTTATAGCACAATAAATAACCTCTTACTCTTCTATTTAATAGCTTAATGTAATGTAAGCTACTTATAGGTCCAAATTATTTCTAAAAAGTGTTTTTATACTTCGCATTTCTAGGACAACAGCTATATAATCACTGATAACTACGTAGAATCATTGAAAACACTAACATTTTATGGTTTATAAAAGATATAAGTAAAAACTAACTTTGTATATTACAATAACGCTTACAGTTTAGAAGAAACTATTACAACGTTGCAATATACCGTTATATTCACTAATAAATAACCTCTTACTCTTCTATGTAATAGCTTAATGTAATATAAGCTACTTATAGGTGCAAATTGATTCTAAGAACGGATTGTATACTTCAATTTGTCGGAGAACAGCTATATTCCAACGAAAATAGCTAATATCATTGAAACACTACATTTTATGGTTATAGCAATAATGATAAGTAAAACTACTTGCATATACCCAATATCGCTAAAGTGTACAAGAAACTAATTAAAACGCTTGCAATATACCGTTAGAATCACAATAAATAACCCCTTACTCTTCTATTTAATAGGGTAATGTAATGTTAAGCTACTTCCTAGGTGCAAATTGTTCTAAATTGAGGATTTTATAACTTCAATTTGTAGAGAAAACCAGCTATATATCACCGATATTAGCTAAATAATCATTGAAAACACTACATTTTTATGTTTATAACACAATTATGAGAATTAAACTACTTTGTTCATATACCATAACTCGACAGTTTACAAAAACTAGAAAAAAACCGCCTTTTTGCAATATACCGTTATCACAATAAATAACCTCGTACTCTCTATTTCATAGCTTAATGTTAATGTAAGCTACAATGAAGTCCACGGGAGTACTGGAGACAAGAGGTGATAGGGTGCAAATTATTTAAAAAGAAGATTTTATACTTCCATTTTTAGGAAACTCCAGCTATCATATCACCGATAATAGCTAATATCCGTTGAACAATACATTTTATGCGGTTTATTAGCAATCTGAAAGTAAAAGTACTTGTATATAGGACACAATAACACTCATTTACAAGAAACTCATGAAAACGCTTGCAATGTACCGTTATATCCAATATACCTCTTACTCTTCTATTTTTATTAAGCTTAATGTAATGTAAAGATACTTATACGTGTAAATATTCTAAAAAAAGGATTGTAAACACTTCAATTTTGGAAGAGACAGATATATATCACTGATAAACCTAGCTAAAATCATTGAAAACACTACATTTTTGGGTTTTATAGCAATATATAATTAAACTACTTTGTATATATACAAGAACGCTACAGTTTAGAAGAAAACTATGAAAAACGCTTGCAATATACCGTTATATCACAATAAATAACCTCTTACTCTTCCATTTAATAGCTTTAATGTAATGTAGCTACTATAGTGCAAATTATCTAAAAAAGGATTTTATATTCAATTTGAGGAACAGTTATATATCACCGATAAATAGCTATATCAAAGAAACACCTACTTTGTATGGTGTTTATAGCAATCTGATAAGTTAAAACTGCTTGTATATATACAAATAACGCAACAGTTTACAGAAACTATGAAAAACGCTGCTATATATACCTTATATCACAATAAATAACCCTCTTACTCTTCTATTATTATCTTAATGTATGTAGCTACTTATGGTGGCAAATTATTCTAAAAAAAGGATGGTTAGACTTCAATTTGTAGAAAACCAGCTATATCACCAATCATAGCTAATTATCATTGAACACACTACATTTTATTATGGGTTATAGCGAATATAATAAGTAAAACTACGTGTATATATACATAACTCTACAGTTACTAGCGAACTATGAAAAACGTCTAGCATAACCTTTATATCACACTAAATAACCTCTACTCTATGTTTATTAGCGTTTAATGTAATTAAGCTACTTATAGTGCAAACTATTCGAAAAAAAAGGATTGTTACATCAATTTTGTAGTAAAACTCTATATATCACCGCTAATAGCTAATGATCATTGAAACACTACATTTTAATGGTTTATAGCAATAGGTCAGTAAAACTACTTGTATATACAATAAAGCTACTGTTTGCAAGAAACTTATGAAAACGCTTGGCCAATACCGTTTTATATCCCATAAATAACCTTCCCTACTCTTCCTATTTATAGCTTAATTAATTAATCTACATTATGGGTGCAAATTATTTCTACAAAGAGTATTTTTTATCACTTCAATTTGTAGAAACACTATATATCAACCGATAATAGCTATATCATTACCCTAACCTTTTAAAGGGTTTATCGCAATATGATAAGTAAAACTACTTGTATATATATATATACAATATGCTACGTTTATAACAAGAACTATGAAAAAAACGTTGCAATATCCCTTTATATCACAATAATAACTCTTCCCTTCTATTTAATATCTAATGTATATGAGTCTTACTTTAGGTGCAAACTTCTTTCTAACAGAGGATTTTATACTTCAATTTGTATGAACAGCTATATATCACCGACAATAGCTAATATCATTGAAACCTAATTTTAAGGTTTTTATAGCAATACTGATAAGTAAACTAGTTGCATATATACAATAATCGCTAAAGTTACAAAGAAACTTGCAAAAACGCTTGCCATAATACCGTTATATTAACAATAAATACCTCTTACTCTTCCATTTATGCTTAAATGTAATGTAAGCTATTATATGTGCAAATTATGTCTAAAAAGAGGATTTTATACTTCAATTTGTGGTATGGAAAACAGTATATTATCACCGATAAAGTAGTAATATCATTGAAACACTACGATTTTATGGGTTTATAGCATATGATAGTACAACTACTTTTATATAACAAAACGCTTACAGTTTACAAGAACTATGAAAACGATTGCAATATAACTTTTATATCAGCATAAATACCTCTTACTCCTTCTATTAATAGCTTAATTTATGTAAGATACTTATAGGTCAATTAATTCTAAAAAGAGGATTTTTATACTTCAATTTGTAGGAAACAGCTATATATCACTGATAACTAGCTATAATCCATTGAAACCCTACATTTTGATGGGTTTATAGTACAATATAATAAGTAAACTACTTGAATATATACATAGCCTACGTTACATAGAAACTATGAAACCGTTTGCAATATACCGTTATATCACAATAAATAACCTCTTACTCCTTCTATTTAATAGCTTAATGTAATGTAAGCTACATTATGTGCAAATTTATTCTAAACGCGATTTTATACTTCAATTTGTAGGAAAACAGCTATATATCACACGCGATAAATTAGCTAATATCCATTGAAAACACTATATTATGGGTTTTAATTTAGCAATCTGATAAGTAAAAGTGCTTGTATATATACAATAAGGCGCTATCAGTTTACCAGAAACTATAAAAACCCTTGCAATATACCGTTATATCACAATAAATAACCTCTTACTCTGCATTTATTATCTTAATGCAATGTAAGATACTTATAGGTGGACATTTCTTCTAAAAAAAGGGAAGTGTAATGCTCAATGTGTAAGAAAACAGCTATATATCAACTGAAACTACTAAAATCATTGAAAACCCACATTTTATGGGTTTATTAGCATATAATAATTAAAACTACTTGTATCTTATACAATACGCTACCGTTTAGAAGAAACTCTGAAAAACGCTTGCAATATACCTTTATATCACAATAAATAACCTCTTACCGTTCCATTTATAGCTTGATGTAATGTAACGCTCCTTATAGGTGCAAATTATTCTAAAAGAGGAGTTTACTTAAATTTGTAGGAACACAGCTATATATCCCGATAAATGCTAATATCATTGAAACACTACAGTTTAATGGGTTTATCAGCATCTGAAAAGTAAAACTACTTGTGATATATACAATAACGCTACAGTTTACAAGAACTATGAAAACGCTTGCTATAGGACCTTTATATCACAATAAATACCTCTTACCGTCTATTTATAAGCTTATGTAATTTAGGCTTACTTATAGGTGCAATTTATTCTAAAAAAGGATGGTAACGTCAATTTGTTAGAAAAACAGCTTATAAGTCACTAATAAATAGCTATATCCTTGGAAACACTACATTTTATGGGTTTTTATAGCATAGATAATAAACTACTTGTATATATACAATAACTCTACAGTTTACAAAGAAACTATGAAAACGCTTCCAATAGACCTTTATTATATCACATAATAACCTCTTACCTCTTATATTATAGCATTAATGGTATTGTAAGCTACATATAGGTGCAGAATTCTTCGAAAAAAAGGATTGGTATGCTTCAATTTGTAGAAAACGCTATATATCACCGATAATTAAGCTAATATCACTGAAACCACGCACTACATTTTTATGGGTTTATAGAAAAAAAAAAAAAAAAAAAAAAAAAAAAAAAAAAAAAAAAAAAAAAAAAAAAAACATATGAGAAGTAAAACTACTTGTATATATTCAATACGCTAAGCAGTTTACAATAAACTCTGAAAATACGATTGCAATATAGCCGTTATATCCAACTAAATAACCTCTTACTCTTCTATTAATAGCTTTAATGTAATGTCATCTACTTATAGGTGCAAATTATTCTAAAAGAGGATTTTATACCTTCAATTTGTAAGGAAACAGCTATATATCTTGATAACTACTATATCATGAAAACACTGCATTTTATTGGTTTCTAGCAATATAATAGTAAACTACTTGTATATATGACAATATCGCTAAAAATTTCAAGAAAATGAAAAAACGGTGCAATATACCGTATATCAAAATAAATACCTCTCTTACTCTTCTGTTTATTAGTATAATTTAAATGTAAGCTACTTATAGGTGCAATTATTCTAAAAATAGGATTTTAAAACTTTCAATTTGTAGGAAAACAGCATATAACCCCTGATAACTAGGTAAAATCCATTGAAAACACTACTTTTATGGGTTATAAGCAATATAATCAAGTGAAACTAACTTTATTATACAAAAACTCTAACAGTGTTTTCAAGAAACTATGAACAACGCGGCAATATACCGTTATATCACAATAATAAACTCTTACTCTTTTTTAATAGCTTAATGTAACGTAGGCTATTATTGGTTGCAAATTATTCTAAAAGAGATTTTATTTACTTCACTTGTGAAAACTATATATCACCGATAAATAGCTAATATCATTGAAAACTACATTTTATGGTTTATATCAATTCTGATAAGTAAAGTTCTTGTATATATACAATACGCTTCAGTTGACAAGAAACTAGAAAAAACAACGCTTAGGGAACATATACCGTTATAGCACATAAATAACCTCCTACTCATTCTATTTATTAGCTTAATGGTAATGTAAGATACTTATAGGTGTAAAATTATTCTAAAAAAAGGCTTGTATACTTCCTTTGTAAAAACAGCTATATATCACTGATAACTAGCTAAAATCATTGAAAACCTACCTTTTTATGGTTTATAGGCAATCGCTTATACAGTTTACGAAGAAACTATGAAAAACGTTTGCATATACCGTTATTCACCTTAAATAACCTCTTACTCTTCTATTTATAATGATAATGTGATGTAAGCTACTTATAGGTGCAAGACTATTCTAAAAAAGTATTGTATACGTTCAATTTGTATGAAAAACAGCTATATAATCGACGCGATAATCTCAGCCTAATATCATTTGAACACTACATTTTATGGGTTTATAGCCATATGATCAAGTAAACTACTTGTATATATACAATAACGCTACATTTTTTAAGAAACTATATAAAACGGCATAGCAATACCGTTATATCCATAAATTAAGCCTCTTACTCTTGTATTTATTAAGGATAATGTAATGTAAGGCTCCTATAGGTGCCATTTATTCATAAAAGGGGATTTGTAACTTCAATTTGTAGGAAAACAGCTATATTATTCACCATAATTATCTAATATCATTGAAAACACTACTTTGATGGGTTTATAGCAATATGATAGTAAACTAACTTGTTAATATATACAATAACGCTACAGTTTTTACAAGAAACTATGAAAAAACGCATGAATATCCCGTTATGATCCAATAAATAAACCCCGACTCTTCTATCTATCAACCAAATAGTTAATGTATGTAACTACTTATGGGTGCAATTATTCTAAAAGCGGATTTTATAACTTCAATTTGTGTGAAACAGCTATTATCACCGATAATAGCTAATATCATTACACTACTTTAAGGTTTATAGCAATATGATAAGTAAAACTACTTGTATATATATAACGTATACAATAAACGCTACAGTTTTACAAGAACTTACGAAAAACCCTTGCTATATACTTTAATTACATAAATAACCTCTTACTCTTCTATTAATAGCTTAAATGTAAAGTAAGCTACATATAGGTGCAAATTATTCTAAAAAAAGGATTGTATACTTCATTTGTAGGAAACATCTATATATCAACCGATAAATAGCTAATATCATTGAAAACACTACATGTTATGGTTTATAGCAATATGATATTAAACTACTTGTATATATACAATAAAAAAACCGCTACAGTTACAGAAACTATAAATAACGATTGCAATATACCCTTTATTCACCATATATAACTCTTACTCTTCTATTAATAGCCTTAATGTAATATAACTACTTAGAGTCAATTAATGTCAAAAAGAGGATATTTAATACTTAATTTTTAGGAAACAGCTATATATCACTGATAACTAGGTAAAAGTCATTAGAAAACCTACATTTTAGTATGGGTTTATAGCAATATATAAGTAAAACTATTTTGTATATATAGCATAACCGCTCAGGTTTACATCGAAACTATGAAAAACGCTTGCATATATACCGTTATATCACACTAAATAACCTCTTACTCTTCTATTTAATAGCTTATGTAAGTAAGCTACATTATAGGTTCAAAGTAGTTCCTAAGAAAGGATGTATACTTCATTTTGTGGAGAAACAGCTTATATATCACCGATAAATAGCTAATATCCATTGAAAACACACATTTTATGGGTTTATAGCAATATGATAAGTAACTCTACTTGTATATATACAATAACGCTACATTTTTAACGCTTGCATATACCGTTATAATCACAATAAAGAAACCTCTTACTCTTGTATTTATTAGGATCATGTTAATGTAAGCTACTTATAGTGCAAATTATTCATAAAAGAGGATGGTATACTTCATGTGTAGGAAAACAGCTGTATAGCACCGATATTTAGCAATATCATTGAAAATCAAACACTACATTTTTCGTTTATAGCAATATGATAGTAAAAACTACTTGTATATATATCAATACGCTAACAGTTTACAAGAAACTCTGAAAAACTCTTGCAATATACCGTTATGTCAACAATAATACCCTCTTACATCTTCTATTTAATAGCTTAATGTATGAGAGCTACTTATAGGTCAAGTTATTTCTAAAAAGAGATTTTATACTTCCTTTGTAGGAAAACAGCTATATATCACTGATCTTAGTAAAATCATTGTGAAAACACTACATTTATGAGTTATAGAATATGGATAATTAAACTACTTTGTATATTACAATACGCTAACAGTTTTCCAAGAGACTAGAAACACGCTGCCATAACCGTTATATCCTCAATAAATAAAAAACCTCCTACTCTTCTATTTATAACCTTTAATGTTAACTAGTACCTGCTACTTATAGGATGCAAATTATTTCTAAAAAAGAGGTTTTATACGTCATTTGTAGGAAAACAGCTATTTATCACCGATAAATAGCTAATATCCATTACACTACATTTTAAGGGTTTATAGGCAATATATAAGTAAAACTACTTGTATATATATAACGTATACATAACGCTACAGTTTACAAGAAACTTACGAAAAACGCTTGCTATATTCCTTTATATCACAATAAATATCCCTCTTACTCTTCTATATATTAGATAATGTAATGTAAGCTACTTATAGTAATTAATTCCTTAAAACAAGGCTGGTATAATTCAATTTGTAGAAAAACAGCTATAAAATCACCGATAATAGCTAATTCATTGAAAACACTCATTTTATGGGTTTATAGCATTGATAATTAAACTACTTGTTTATATAATTAACGCTACAGTTTACAAGAAACTAGGAAAAATCTCTTGCAGATATCTTTTATATCACAATTAAATAACCTCTTACTCTTCTAGTTTATTATCTTAATGAATAGTAAGCTATTTAATTGTGGCAATTATGTCGAAAAAAAGGATGTGTATCTTCATTTGTGAGGAAACAGCTATCTATCCGATATTAGGTTAGTATCATTGGAACACTACATTTTATGGTTATAGCAATATGATCGTAAACTATATACATTTATATATACAATAACGCTACATTTTTTACAAAAACTATGAAAAAACGCTTGCATATACCGTTATTCCTAATAATTAACCTCCTACTCTTTCTATTTAATAGCTTAATGTAATGTACGCTACTTATAGGTGCAAATTATTCTAAAAAGAGTATTATACTTCATTTTTGTAGGACAGACGCTATATATCACCGATCATATCTAATATCATTACCTACCATTTAGGGTTTATAGCAATATGAAAGTAAAACTACTTTATATATACAATAACGCTACAGTTTTTTAAGAAACTTGAAAACGATTGCAATATACCGTTATCACAATAAATAACATCTTACTCTGTATTTATTAGGATATGTAATGTAAGCTTACTTATAGGTGCAAATTATTCTAAATAGAGGATTTTAATTACTTCATTTTGTAGAAGAGCTATATATCACTGTACCTAGCTATACTATTGAAACACAACTACATTTTATGGTTTTATAGCATATGATTCAGTAAAATACCTGTATAGATACAAAACGCTACAGTTTAAAAGAAATTAGAAAAACTACGCTTGCATATAACCGTTATATCACAATAAATAACCGTTCTATACTCTTCATTTATAAGCTTATATAACGTAAAGCTACATTATGGTGCAAATTATTCTAAAAAGAAAGATTTTATAACTTCATTTTTAGAAAAACAGCTATATATCACCGATAAATAGTCTAATATCGTTGAAACACGACGTTTTGTGGGTTTATATAGCAAACTGATAGTAAAGTACTTGTTATTTAACCAATACCTTCCGTTACAAGAAACTAGGAAAACGCTTGCAATATCGTTTATATCACATAAATACCTCTTCTCTTCTATTATTAGCTTAATGTACTGTACATACTTATACGTGTAAATTATTCTAAAAAAAAAAAGATTGTACACTTCAATTTGTAAGAAACAGCTATATATCACTGATAACTATCTAAATCATTGAAACAACTACTTTTATGGGTTTATAGGCAATATAATAATTACAACTACTTGTATATTACCAAAAGCTACAGTTTAGAAGAAACTATGAAACGCTTGCAATTCCGTTATATCACAATAATAACATCTTAATCTTCCATTTAATGTCTTAATAGTATGTAAGCTACTTTAGGTGCAACTTAATTCTAGAAAAAAGGCTTGTAAGACTTCATTATAGGGACCCAGCTATATATCACCGAAAATAGCTAATATCATTGCAAACCTACTTTTTATAGGTTTATAAGCTCTCTGATAATAAAACTACTTGTATATATACTAACGCTACCGTTTACAAGAAACTTGACAAACGCTAGCTTTGCTCTAACCTTTATATCACAATAAATAACCCTCTTACTCCGTCTATTATTAGCTTAATGTAATGTAAGCTACCTTATAGGTTCAAATTATTCTAACAAAGGAGGTATACTTCAATTTTTAGAAAAACAGCTATAATCCCAATAATAGCTAATATCATTAACAACACTACATTTTAATGTTTATAGCATATGATAAGTAAAACTATCTTGTATATATACAATACGCTACAGTTTACAATAAACTATGAAAAACGCTTGCAATATACCTTTATATCACAATAAATAACCTCTTTACTTCTTCTATTTATATCTTAATGAATATAAGCTACTTCAAGGTGCAATATTATTCTAAAACAGCAGGATTTTATAACTTCATTTGTAGAAAACAGCTATATATCCACTGATACTAGGTAAAGTCTTGAACACTACATTTTAATGGGTTATGGCATATAATAAGTAAAACTACTTTATAGGATACAATAAACTCTCAAGTTTACAAGAAACTATGAAAAACGTCGTGATATACCGTTATTCACAATAAATAACCTCTTACTACTCTCTATTGTAAACTAGCTTAATTGAACGTAAGCTACTTATAGGTGCAAGATTATTCGTGAAAAGGATTTTATCCTTCAATTTGTTGAAAAACGCTATATATCACCGATTAACTAGCTAAAATAATTGAAAACACTATTTTATTATGGGTTTTTATAGCAATCTGATAAGTAAAGTCTTCTTGTGATATATACAATAACGGCTTCAGTTTTCAAGAAACTATGAAAAACGCTTTCATATTAGTTATATCACAATAAATCAACCTCTTACTCTTCTATTTACTAGCTTAATGTATGTAAGCTACATATAGGTCAATTATTCTAAAAGAAGATTTTATACTTCCCTTTGTAGGAAACAGCTAATATACCGATAAATCGCTAATTCATTACACTACATTTTTACGGGTTTTAGGCATTATGATAAGTAAAACTACTTGTATATATATAACGTATACAATAACGCTATCAGTTTACACGAACCTATGGAAAACGCTTGCTCTCTACTTTAATCCAATAAATAACCTCGTTACTTTCTATTATTAGCTTAATGTAGTGTAATGATCTTATATTGCAAACTATTCTAAAAAAATGATTGTATACTTCCAGTTGTAGGAGAACAAGCTATATATCACCGGGGGGGGATAAATAGTCTAATATCATTGAAAACAATACATTTTTATGGTTTATAGCAATTATGATAAGTCAAACCTTACTTGTATTATACAATAACGCTACAGTTTTACAAAAACTATGAAAAACTGCTTGGCATATACCGTTATATCACAATAAATAACCTCTACTCTCCTATTTAATAGCTTAATGTCATGTAAGCTACGTATAAGTGCAAATTATTCTAAAAAAACGATTGTATACTTCAATTTCTTGGAGAACTATATATCACTGATAATAGCTAATATCATTGACAACACTACATTTTATGGGTTTATAGCGAATCTGATAAGTAAACCACTTGTATATTACATCCAAGCTACAGTTTTACAAGAAACGACTGAAAAACGCTTTGCAATATCCGTTTATCCCAATATAACCTCTTACTGCTTCTATTTATTAGCTTAATGTATGTAAGCTACTTATAGGTGCAATTATTCTAAAGAAAGGATTGTATACTTCAATTTGTGTAGAAACAGCTATATATCACTGATAACTACTATAATCCTTGAAAATACTACATTTTATGGGTTTATAGCAATATATAATAAAACTACTTTGTATGTATACAATTAGCCGCTACGTTTAGAAACTATGAAAAACGCTTGCAATTACCTTATCTCTAAAAACCCCACTAAATAACCTCTTACTCTCTAATTACATAGCTTTAATGTTATGTGAGCTTACTTATAGAGTGCAATTATTCTAAGAAAAGGATTGTATACTTCAATTTGTAGGAAACCGATTTATATCACGATAAAGACTATATCATTGAAAAACACTAACATTTTTAAAGGGTTTATACACTATGATAAGTAAAACTACTTGCATATATAACAATATCGCTAAAGTTTTACAAAGAACTGATGAAAAACGCTGCAATCTACCGTTATATCACAATAAATACCTCTTCCTCTTCCATTTATATCTTAATGTAATGTAACTACTTATAGTTGCAAATTATTCTAAACGAGATTTTTATACTTCATTTGTAGGAAAACAGTAATATATCACCGATAAGAGGTACTATCATTGAAACACTACAATTTTTGGGTTTATTAGCAATATATAATAAAACTACTTGTATATATACGATAACGCTCCAGTTACAGAAAGCTATGAAAACCGATTGCATATAACGTTATATCACATAAAATAACATCTTACTCTTCTATTAATAGCTTAACCTGTAATGTAAGATACTTATAGGTGTCAAATTATTCTTAAAAAGAGGATTTTAATAATTCAATTTGTAGGACAACGCTATATATCACTGTAACTAGCTTATAATCATTGAAAACACCACCTTTTTATGGTTTATAGCATATAATAAGTAAAACTTACTTGATTATATACAATAACGCTAACAGTTTACAAGAACTATGAAAAACGCTTGCAATATCCGTTAATCCAATAAATAACCTTTTACTCTCTATTTATAGCTTATGTAATGTAAGCTACATATGGTGCAAATTATTCAACAAGAAGATTTTATACTTCAATTTGTAGGAAAACAGCTATATATCACCGATAATAGCTATATCATTGAAAACACTGCTTTTATGGGTTTATCGCATCTGATAGTACAGTACTTGTATCTATACAATAAGCTTCAGTTTACAGAACATGAAAAACCTTGCAATATACCGTTTTTATCACAAAATAGCCTCTTACTCTTCTTTTATTAGCTTACTGCAATGTAAAGATACTTATATGTGTACATTATGCTAAAAAAGATTGTATAACTTCATATTTGTAAGAAACAGCTATATATCACTGATAACTAGCTAAAATCATTGAAAAACACTACATTTTTATGGTTTATTCAATAAACTTAAATACACTACTTGTATATATACATCGCTACAGTTTAGAAGAACTACTATGAAAACGCTTGCAATATACCGTTATATCACAATAAATACCCTCTTTCTCTTCCACTTTATAGCTTATGTATGTAAGCTTACTATGGTGCAAATTATTCTAAAAAAGGATTTATACTTCATTTGTAGGAAAACGGCTATATATCACCGATAAATAGCTAATATCATTGAAAACACTACATTTTATGGGTTTATAGCATATGATAAGTAGACTACTTGTATATATACAATAACGCTAGTGTTACAAAACTATGAAAAACCCTCAATATACCGTTATATCCTAATAAATCTCATCTTACCTTCTTTCTTTTTATTTTAGCTAATATTCCTTGTAATCTGTACTACTTTTAAATATACGTTGCAAATTAGTTTAAAAAAGGATGTATACTTTCATTGTAGATGAAAACAGCTATATCGCCGATAATTAGCTAACCAAATAGCTATCATGAAAACACTATACATTTTATGGGTTTATAGCAATATGATAAGTAAATACTACTTGTTATAGAAAGTAACGCTACAGTTTTCAAGGAAACTATGAAAAAGATTGCAATATACGTTCTATCAACAATAAATAACCTCTTACTCTTCTATTTATAGCTTAATGTAATGTAAGCTACTTTAGGTGCAAATTATTCTAGAAGAGTATTTTATACTCAATTTGTAGGTAAAACACTATATATCCTGATGACCTGGTAAAATCAATTGTGAAACACTACATTTATGGGTTTATAGCAATATAATAAGTAAAAACTACTTGTATATATACAATAACGCTAACAGGTACAAGAAACTATGAAAACGCGTGCAATATACCGTTATATCACAATAAATAACCTCTTACTCTTTTATTTAACAGCTTTAATGTAACGAATCTACTTCTTAGGTGCAATTATTCTGAAAAATGAGGATTTTATACTTCAATTTGTAAAAACGCTATATATCACCGATAAATAGCTAATATCATTGAAACACTACATTTATGGTTTATAGCAATATGATAAGTAAAAGTACTTGCATATATACAATAACGCTACAGTTTACAAGAAACTATGAAAAACGCTTGCAATATACCGTTATATCACACTAAATAACCTCTTACTCTTCTATTTATTATGATAATGTAATGAAGCTACTTATAGTGCAAATTATTCTAAAAAAGGATTGTATACTTCAATTGTAGGAAAACAGCTATATATCAACGATAAATAGCTAATATCATTGAAAACACTACATTTTATGGTTTATAGCAATATGATATTAAAACTACTTGTATATATACAATAACGCTACAGTTTACAAGAAACTATGAAAAACGCTTTGCAATATACCGTTATATCACAATAAATAACCCTCTTACTCTTCTATTTAATAGCTTAATTAATGTAAGCTACTTATAGTGCATATATTCTAAAAAGAGGATTTATACTTCAATTTGTAGGAAAACAGCTATAATATCACCGATAAATAGCTAATATCATTGAAAACCACTACATTTTATGGTTTATATAGCAATCTGATAGTAAAAGTACTTGTAAATATACAATAACGCTTCAGTTTACAAGAAACTATGAAAAACGCTTGCAATATACCGTTATATCACAATAAATAACCTCTTACTCTTCTATTTATAGCTTAATGTAATGTAAATACTTATAGTGTAAATTATTCTAAAAAAAGGATTGTATACTTCCATTTGTAAGAAAACAGCTATTATCACTGATAACTACTAAAATCATTGAAAACACTACATTTTATGGGTTTTATAGCAATATAATAATTAGAAGTAATTGTATATATACAATAACGCTAACAGTTTAGAAGAAACTATGAAAAACGCTTGCAATATACCGTTATATCAACAATAAATAACCTCTTACTCTCATTTAATAGCTTAATGTAATGTAAGCTACTTATAGGTGCAATTATTCTAAAAAAAGGATGGTATACTTCAATTTGTAAAAAAAACAGCTATAATCACCAATAAATAGTTATATCATTGAAAACACTACATTTTATGGGTTATAGCAATATGATAAGTAAAAACTACTTGTATATATACAATAACGCAAAACATTTTTTAAGAAACTATGAAAAACGCTTGCAATATACCGTTATATCCAATAAAAAAACCTCTTTACTTTGTATTTATTAGGATAATGTAGTTAAGACCTACTTATTAGGTGCAAATTATTATAAAAGAGGATTGTATACTCAATTTGTTAGGAAAAACAGTGTATATCACCGATATTTAGCTAATATCATTGAAACACTACATTTTATGGGTTTATAGCAATATGAATAAGTAAAACTACGTGATATATACAATAACGGCTACAGTTTACAAGAAACTATGAAAACGCTTGCAATATACCGTTATATCACAAGAATAACTCTTACTCTTCTATTAGTAGGTAATTAATGTAAGTACGTTATAGGTCCAAATTATTCTAAAAAGAGGATTGTAAC
The DNA here is from genome assembly GCA_016584305.1 of Chionoecetes opilio. NCBI lineage: Eukaryota > Metazoa > Arthropoda > Malacostraca > Decapoda > Majidae > Chionoecetes > Chionoecetes opilio. Next base: position 79,914 of record JACEEZ010016547.1, read on the forward strand.
TTCCCATTTGTAGGGGAAAACCGCTATAATCACTGATAACTAGGAAAATCATTGAAAACTCCGCTACATTGTTATGGGTTTATAAATAATATAATAAGTAAAACTCTTGTATATATACAATAACGCTACAGTTTACAAGAAACTATGAAAAACGCTTTGCAATATACCTTTATATCACAATAATAACCTTCTACTCATATATTTATTAGCTTAATGTAATGTAAGCTACTTAAAGGTGCACATTATTCGAAAAAAAGGATTGTATATTTTCAATTTGTAGGAAAACAGCTATATTATCACCGATATAATTAGCCTTCATAAAAACACTACATTTTATGAGTGTATAGCAATATGATGAGTTAAAACTACTTGTATATATACAATAACGCTCACAGTTTACAAGAAACTAGGAAAAACGCTTGCAATATACCGTATATCACAATAAATAACCTATTACTCTCCTATTTAATAGCTTAATGTAATGTAAGACTTATAAGTGCAAATTATTCTAAAAAAAGCGATTGATACTTCAATATTTCTTGAGAACAAGCTATATATAAAAACTGATAATAGCTAATATCATTTGAAAACACTACATTTATGGGTTTATAGCAATCTGATAAGTAAAAACTACGTGTATATGTACAATAACGCTACAGTTTACAAGAAACTTTTTTTATTAAAAACGCTTGCAATATACCGTTATATCCAATAAATAACCTTGTATTCGTCTATTTTTATTAAGCTTAATGTAATGTAAGCTACTATAGGGTGCAAAATTATTCTAAAAACGGATTGTATACTTAATTGTAGGAAAACAGCTATAATATCACTATAACTAGCTATAATCATTGAAAAATACTACATTTTATGGGTTTGTTAGAAATATCAATAAGTAAAACTACTTGTTATATATACAATAAACGCTACAGTTTAGAAGAAACTATGAAAAACGCTTGCATTGCAATATCACCGATAGCACAATAAATAACCTCGTCTCTTCTATTTAATAGCTTAATGTTATGTAAGTAATTATAGGTGCAAATTATTCTAAGAACAAGGATTGTATACTTCAATTTGTAGGAAACAGATCTATATCACCGATAAATAGCAATATCATTGAAAACACTACATTAAGGGTTATAGCAATATGATAAGTAAAACTACTTGCATATATACAATATCCGCTAAAGTTTACAAGAAACTATGAAACAAAGCTGGCAAATATACGTTATATCCAATAAATAACCTCTTACTCTTCCATTTAATAGCTTAATGTAATGTAAGCTACTTATAGTGCAAATGATGCAGACAAAAAAGAGGATTTTTATACTTCAATTGTAGGAAAACAGAAATATATCACCGATAAATAGGTAATATCATTGAAAAAACACTAATTTTATGGGTTTATAGCAATATGATAAGTAACAACTAATTGTATATATACAATAAGCTTACAGTTACAAGGAAACTATGAAAAACGATTGCAATATAACGTTATATCACAATAAATAACCTCTATCTTCTATTAATAGCTAATGTATGTAAGATACTTATAGGTGCAAAATTATTCTAAAAAGAGGATTTTTATACTTCAATTGTAGGGAAAACAGCTATATATCCACTGACATAGTATAATCATTGGAAAAACACTACATTTTTATGGGTATAGCAATATAATAAGTAAAACTACTTGAATATATACAATAACGCGACAGTTTACAAAGAAACTCATGAAAACGCTTGCAATATACCGTTATATCACAATAAAAAATCTTACTCTTCTATTTAAATAGCTTAATGTAATGTAGCTACCATATAGGTGAAGTTATTTCTAAAAAGAAAATTTTATACTTCAATTTGTAGGAAAAAGCTATATATCACCAATAAATAGCTAATATCATTGAAAACACATACATTTTATGGTTTATAGCAATCTGATAAGTAAAAGTACTTGTATATATACAATAACGCTTCAGTTACAAGAAACTATGAAAAACGCTTGCAATATACCGTTATATCACAATAAATAGCCGCTTACTCTTCTATTTATTAGCTAATGCAATGTAAGATACTTATAGGTTGTACATTATTCTAAAAAACGATATTGATACTTCAATTTGTAAGAAAAAAACAGTATAATATCACTGATAACTAGCTAAAATCATTGAAAACACTACATTTTATGGGTGTTATAGCAATAAAATAATTAAAAAACTACTTGTATATATAAATTAACGCGACAGTATTAGAAGAAACTATGAAAACGTTGCAATATCCCGTTATATAACAATAAAAAACCTCTTATCTTCTTTTTAAAGCTTAATGTAATGTAACTATTTATAGGTGCAAATTTTTCTAAAAAAGAGTTTTTTATACATAAATTTTGTGGGAAAAACGTATATACCTATAACTGGGGTAAAATCATGAAACACACATTTTAGGGGGTTTATAGCAAATAATAAGAAAAAAACTATTTGTATATAACAATAACGCTACATTTTACAAGAAACTATGAAAACGCGTGAAATATCCCGTTATATCACAATAAATAAACCTCTTACTCTTTTTTTTAAACAGCTTAATGAAACGTAAGCTACTATAGGTGAAAAATTATTAAAAAAAGAGGATTTTATCTTAAATTTTGTAGGAAAACAGCTATATATCACGAAAATACTAATTATTAAAAACATACATTTTTTGGGTTTATAAAATTGAAAAGTAAAACTACTTGTAATTACAAAACGCTACAGTTTTACAAAAATATGAAAAAGATTGCAAATACCGTTTATCACAATAAAAAACCCTCTTACTCTTCTATTTTTAGGATAATTTAAAGTAAGCACTTATAGGTGCAATTATTCAAAAAAGTTTTTATACTTCAATTTTAGGAGAACAGCTATATACACCGAAAATACAATATCATTGAAAACACTACTTTTTAGGGGTTTAGCAATATATAAGTAAAACTACTTGTATATAAAAATAACGCACAGTTTACAAGAAACTATGAAAACCTTGAATATACCGTTATTCACAAAAAATACCTCCTACTCTTCTATTTAATACTTAATGAAGAAGCTATTTAGGTCAAATTTTTCTAAAAAAAGGGATAGTTTATTTTAAATTTGTAGGAGAACAGCTATATATCCCCCGATAAATAGCAATATCATTGAAAACATACATTTAGGGGGTTTTATAGAATATGATAATAAAAGTACTTGCATATAACAATACCTACAGTTTACAAGAAACTTAAAAAACCTTTGCAATATACCGTTATATAAACCTAAATAACCTCTTCTCTTCTATTTTTATGAAAGTAATGTAGCTACTTATAGGTGAAAATTATCTAAAAAAAGGTGAAAATTCAATTTGTGGGAAAACAGCATATATAACGAAAAAATAGCAATATTTTGAAAAACCTACTTTTTAGGGGTTTTTAAGCAATATGATATGTAAAACTACTTGAATAACAATCCCACGC
>JACEEZ010016548.1:0-29992 GCA_016584305.1 Chionoecetes opilio
TTGGAGTAATGTTTGTTTTTTTTTCACCAATTCTTTTCATTCCAAAAAAATGCACTGTGGTTAAAAAGGGGTAAAAATTTTGGGGGGTTTTTTTAAAAATTTTTTTGTGGGTTTATTGAATTTAATTGTTAATTGTAATTGAAATTTTAAAAAATTTTTTCAAGAACTGTTAAAACTTCCGCTTCAGCTTTTGTCAACATGCTAAAACAACCAACCATGCCAAAAGAGAAACTAACGGAGAGTCTCCCCCCGAAGTGGCAGAAAGTTCGAAAAAAAAAACACTGGCAACGAGGAAGGACACAGAGGCACAGCTTTCAGCCCCCTACCACAGCAAAACATCAGTGGGAAAAACCGTCCGGGCTCCCCCGACCCGGCCCACCCAAACATCGAGGAATGCAAAAATTCATGCCAAGCAAGCCATAAACCCCAGATGTCCAGGGGAAACATTAAGGGAAATCCTTAAAAAAACACCATCATTAATGGCAGCCGCACAAGAAATGGCAAAGAGTCATCCATACAGGAAAAAAAAACTAAAAGAAACATCAAAAATTAATTTCCGAGGCAAAGGGCCTTTCACCTTTTACCCGGGGGTGAAACACCGGGATCTCCATCCTCGTTAAAAAACTTAATGAAAGTTACCCCCCAACCCCGTAAATTGTGGAGACGGAGTTGGAAGTGCGGGCAGCCACATCATACTAAAAAAACACAGCCCTACACATATATAATAAAACCCCTACAATGCCCCCGCCCCAGAAACATACTAAAATGCCAAGTAATGGCACTCTGTCCGCAACGCCAGTCTTCATGGGGAGACTTCAACCCCCTACACAGACAGGGCTCCGCAAAATGCAACAGGAAGGGGCACCCCCTGATGGGGCCTTACATAATGTTCCCGAGGAACTTTTAACCAACGAGGAGAACCCACCCACTTTTTGGAAAGGCATGCTAGCTCTCCCCTTTTGCCTCAAGCACCTTTCGAAAGGACCACAGGGAACCTACAGCCCCCTCCCCACGACAACTTTGCCACATCTCACCCTTAATATATAAAAAACTGCACCACCCTCGCATCCACCCAGAGGAAATACAAAGAAAGGACTGGCAAGCATTGATAGGGCGTGCGGTATCAAAAAATACCGGTATTGCCGATACCGGTTTGCGGGGTAAACCGGTACGTCCTCACCCCGGATAAATTCGATACCGGTATCCGTACCGTACAAAAATACCGGGTATTACCGGTATCAGTTTTTTGTTTTTTCGTGTTTTTTTTTATTTTCCATTCTCAGACAATTTTTAAACCTCTCAGCATCGCCTCCCCCCTTAAATAAATTTTCCTATAGCGTGGGCCCACCCCCTTTTTTTACAATTATTAAACCCCCTAACGTACAGCATAGGTAAAGAGGGGCATACGCTTAGCTGGCGTGGCAGCGGTTCTCATCTCCGGGGGCATTACCCCTTGAGCCTGGGGTGGGGGGAAACCCGTTACCCCGGGACAAGGCTAGGTGACCCCCGGGTTACCACAGACCACAGTACAGACCCCCCTAAAATAAAGTTTCCTGTGGCTCGGCCATTGACAGTTTTAAGGGGGGGATCGAGAAAAACTAGGGCCCCTACCGTAGAAAAAACAGTAAAGTCGCCAGGACAATTTTTTTTTTTCTGTTTACGACGTGTGGTGGCGTTAATACTTACTTTTTCTATTTCCATTTTTCAGGAAAGTTAAAAGGGGGGCTATCGGGAGATTCTGTTCATAGTACGTAGGGATAAATGAACAAATTAAAAAATATTACAAAGTGGCTACCAAATAAAGTCGCCATCAGTGTTTATTTAAGCCCCCTTCACCTTCCCATAAGGGAAACCCCGAACGCGAAAAACAATGCAATGCGCAGGCCCCGTCATGGTCGGGGGATATATGGGTCCTCGTGACTATCGTGACCTGTGACGCGCTCTGCCGACCCCCCCACGAAAAGCAGTGCGTGCACAAAAAAAATGGGGAAGTCCCCGAAGTTTTTACCCAAGCAGCGCTACGAAAGCATCGGACGCTACTTATCGGGGTAGCGTTCGTGACACTACCGTGATCTTTTTTATGTCAAAATGGCATAAGAAAACCCGTTACGCGCGCTTTTCATCCCAAAATTCCCCCCTTTTCGCACCCCTTTCCCCCTTCCCCCCCTTTCTCATTCACCCCACCCTCCCCCTCCCCCTCCCCCCTGTCCTCACCCACGGGGGGTGACCCCCCCTCCCCTTCTTCCTCCCCCCCTACCCCCTCCACATGGAATGCCACCCACCCCCTTGTAAGTTCAGGGGCCAAAAATTTGGGGAAAAAGGGGGGGGGAATATTAAATATATCTATAAATTATAATTATAAAATATATATATAATAAAATTATATATATATATAAAAATATAATATATATAATGATAATAATTTATTATCATTTTTCTTGCCAAGGGTGGGGGCCATAGGCAGGGCCAGTTGTAGAACTGGGAAATCCTCTTCATATGGACCAAGTTTCACAAATCTAACGTGTTTGGGTTTTCTTTGCCCTTTACATCTTTAGGGGGTCTTTTCAACATGCGTTTTACAGAGTGCAGCCATGGTTAAGATCTTCCCCCTTAGCCGAAATGCTAAATAAGCCGATTTTTTCTAAAAAGATAAGAACCCTTATTTTGTGGTTCAGGCCTGTAATGCTTTCATAATTTCACATGCTTCTTTTTTAAGCGCCTTGTCATTTCTGTTAACTATGATCTATAATAGGAAGAAGAATTTAAATTCGTGTTGAATCCTTAACACTGAAATCAGAGTGTGTGCCCCCTGATTTTTTTAAATTAATCGTTACAAAAAAAAAAATCCTGCAATTTTGTAGACAGTTTCCTTTTTCCTTGGTGATCTACACATTCAAAAATCTAAGTATCAAAACCATGAGTGCTGATTTTTTTCCAATTTTCATCCCACAACATCAAAAAGGCTGGGTCTGCCCGCTTTCTTCAAAAAGGCTCTTACGTTTAAATTAATTATACAGTTTTTCCCATGTAAGATTGGGTGTTTGTAGCAAATTTGATAACTGATTTTCCTTTCCAAAATATGTGTCATAAGGCTAGCTTCATAGCAAACCCGCATTTATTTGCCTAAAAGTCCTTTTCCCTCAATAGCTCGTCGCATTGCGTCATTTGAAAAACCTTCTAAAACCCGCAGAAGGGATTCATCTCTCTTTCTTTATTTTGAAAGTATCATACCTGCAAGCCCATCTATATCTGAAAGTCGTTGTAGCTCTCTATTTGCTCTTGGAATACATTTCCTTTTGCAATCCAATTTTTTGCATGGCATAAGATCCACTATAAATACAACAGTTTTTCCAAAATGAGAAAAACTGTGCTCAAAGGGGACACGTCCAATAAGTACCAACAAAAAGGCATTATAAAAATTTGTAAGGGTAATGCTGAACTTAGTTACGTCCGTTGCTTTTAAAAAGTGATAAAATAAAGTATATAAATTTAATTCATCAAGGGGCATGTCTTTTCTTTAAAGCAGAGGAAAAATATTTATTGTTTTTGGGGTCGAGGGTAAGTCACGTAAAAAATTATTTAAATACTCCAGCATGCTCCCTCAGTCCTACCTAGGGGAACACGGCTCCCCCCACCACACGGCAGCCCTGGGCCCGTGGGGGGGACCTGGGCGGGCACCGGCTTCTCGTGGGGGGTACTGCCCACCAGGCCCACCCCTAGCTACGCCACTGCTACCCCCCCTTCCTTTTCCTCACCATGGCAACCCCCCGTGTGGGGGGTGCACTTGACGCTATCGGTACGTTTATGGCACCTCATAGCCTGTCGGGATATCGCTTATCGTGACGACAAAATGACCGTTTTTTTTCCATTCGTGACGTATCTTACAGTAGCTAAGCGTCATGATCCATCGTGACCATCTTACGACCGTCGACACATCGTAAGGCAGCGTGACATTGTTGTGAGGCTATCGTGGTCTGCATTTTTTCGGGTCAAAAATTTACGATAGCGTCAAAATTTCAAATTGGTGGCGCTATCGTGGTTCGATTATGGAAAGTGTGAAGGGAAATTAAACTGGTGTCCTCCCGCAGCCGTCGTCGCCCCAAGAAAAAAAGTTAGCAAAAAATTTTAAACCGTCTTACTCGCAGATCAAAACTAAAAGAAGCTGAAAAAAGGGTAGATTTTACAGTCAGATCAAACTACTGTGTATATTTCCGTGGCCTAAAAAACAGTAGTAATGCTATAATTTTGAATAATGGCGCCTGGCGACATCAATGCAGTTGGCGACTTTAATGTTACTACGGTAGGTAGTAGTGGTAGTACATATCTTTTTATTATCATTATGGTTATTATCAAATTATTATTTTATTATTATTATATCATTTTGATTCTATATATTATTTTATCAAAATTTTGTTAGTTCACTATTATTTTTATGATTTTTTACTGAGTTATTATTTTTTAAAACTTTTATTATCATTAATACCATTTACATTTTGTTTTATTATTTTTTTGTTTTTTATTATTAAATAATTTTATCATTTAATATCACACAATTATATTTTTGTTATTATTTTTTAAAGGGGGTAGGCCGAGACGGAGACACGTGAAACGCGGTTCCTTTAAAAAATTGGGAAAGATACGAGGGGTCAGTCTTTCTTTTCTGAGGTGTGAACACACCCCCCCCCACACACACAGTCACACCCACATACTATCAAAACCCCCGGGTATCCCTGGTGTAAACTAGGGAAGCCGCTCGGTTCACAAACCCCGGGGTTCGACCCCAGGCAGATCGGAACAGATGGGTTTTTTAATTTAAAAACCCCAGCCCCTTCCACCCACGGAAAGGGGGGACCGGTTTTAGCCGGGGGTTGTGACCTCTCTCCCGGGGGGGTGGCTTTGGGCCCAAAATAACCCTAAGGAGGAATGATAAAAAATTGATATGGAACGGGGCCATACGAGCATTTTCTCTGGCCCCGTAAAAATACAACTAGATGAAGATAAAACACACAGTCAAATCACACACACACATATCTTTGAAATAATTAATTTAATAATAAAATATAATAATAATTTGATATAATAATAAAACAATAATGAAAAAGATGTGCTATTATTTAAACCTAATAATAGTAGCTAAGACTAATAATAATAAAAATAAAAATAAAAGAAAATTTTATCTAGGCAATTTTTTATAGTGAGCCTGTGTGTATTAATGATCCGTTTTTGTGATGTCTTGCGGGGAGACTCTTTTTCCCCGGGGTTTGAGGGAGGGAGGTTGTCATGGCGGCATTTTCAGCTGAGTGTAATCGGCCAAAAATAACACGAGCCTCAGATTCTGAGGTTCTGAGCCCCCAAAGGCTTACGCTACCCTACGTTCTCGGCAGTCCGGTCTATTGCGAGAAAAAAAAAACAAAACCCCAAATCCAAAACCGACCAAATAATATACCCATACCGGTATACCGAGCACCACCCCAAAACCGATACCGGTATCCGAAGAAAAAAAATACCGGGAATACCGGGAATACCCCGGGGCTAAAAACCGGGTTTTCGGTATACCGAAAACCCCGCACATCCTATTCAGACACCATTTGGATCCAGCTTGAGGCAACCAAAGCACCCCCGTACATTTACGGTAGGAAAAGCGACTCGTCGATGCCTTTCCCCGCGGCGCAGACAAAGCCATCCCCCTAACAAAGCCCCATCCATAACTACAAGGACCGCTGGTACTACAACTCCGCGGCAAAGAGACAACCACCGGGTTAACATGGCCAGAAAACTGAATACGAGACATAAAACAGAGGTCACCAAAATCTGTAAGATCAGCCATCAATATAGCCAGAGAAGTCACCAAAAACATCAAAACCCAGAAAAGGTATGAGTGGTGTAGCTCCCTGGGGTCGCACTCCAACCGGCGAGATGTGGAGGGAAATTAGAATGGCAGCGGGTACCCAAATAAATCCCAACCCGAACACTAAAACCCCCCAGAGGAGGCAAAAAAGATCATGGCAGAATTGCTGGGGGAGGGAAACGAGACGACTCTCCCCAAAAATTTTGTGACCGTCAAAAACGACTTCAAGGAAAGAACGGCAGTGATCGAGGTGCTGCTTCAAAATCTATAATAATACTCCTTTCAAAAAAGGACCCCACAGCCCCGGGAAGCGATAAAATAGCTACTCAAAGTAGACAGTCAAGCCTGAAGGCACACGAGGCCCTATTAGATATCTCAATGCTCCTTTGAGAGGGAAAATACCCGAGAGTGGAAGTACGCCATAATCCGGACCCCCGAGAGCAAGGCCCCGGTGGGTCGCCCCTGAGTCACACCATAAGGATACAACCGCTCCGCTCCCCCTCAAGTTACCTACCTAAAATAAAAGTTTTTTCAGTATAAAAAAATTTTCTGCTATCTTGGAAAAAGTTTTTTCTATAATATTATCAAATAAAAAACCGTAAACACACCCAAAGAAAAAGCCATTTTGAGACTTTCAAGAAAAATCATTAACTTAAAAATCTTGCCCTTTAATATTTTGCTCGCATCATTTTACAGGAGAATATCAAAAGAAGCGGATTTTTTAGCTTTTCCTTGATATATTCGTTTTGTGATAAATGAATTAGTGGCATGCATAAATTTGGTTAACTAAAATAACAAAACATGAAAAAGGGTAATTTCACCTAATTATGTTTATCAGTATAAAATATTATTTTTTCTTGGAAAAGTTGTTCTATAAATTTCAAAAAAAAAACCCTTTTTAAAACGCCCAAAGAAATGCCATTAGAGACTTTTAAGAAATATGCATGAACTTAAACTTTTTTGCCCTTAAATTTTGGGAATAAACGTTTAAGGGGGAAAAGTCAATAGAAGCGAATTTAGTTGCTTTCCCTTGATATATTCCTTTTCTGATAAATGAATTAGAAACCCTGCATAAATTAGCTTAACTAAATAAATAACATCATGAAATCGGGGAGTTTCCCGATTTTATGATTTTTATTTATTTTTAAAGCTAATTTATGCTGGTTTTTAATTCATTTTCAGAAAAGGAAATATATCAATGAAAAGCTAGTTAAATTCCCTTCATAGTCCGGCAGCTTAGTGAAATGTGGGGCATGCCGGATAAAAAACCCAAAATTTTTTTCAGGCACTCTAAGGGTCTAGCTATGATTTTGAGAGGGAACAAATGATCCCATCATCAGATGGCTATAAGGAACGCTTCTTTATTTTTTTTTGAAACTTTTTTGGGTTATCTACTTTCACGCCACAACAAAAGGCTAGTGCAAAAGTGTAAAGTCTGGAACAATCAAAGAGATTAGGACATCTTTGGCGATGTGGTTTGTTTCCAACATTCTTTTTCATCCATGCACGTACTGGGTTGTGATTGTAATTTAATTGTTAATTTGTAATGTAAATTTGTAAATAAATTTGTTCATAGAATCTTTAACAACTTCCGCCTTCAGCTTTTGGTCAACTGCTAAAACAACAACCGAATTTTTGGGCCCAGAAGAGAAAACTAACGGATAGTCTGACGAAGCTGGCAGACAACGTCTCGACACCACACTGGCCAACGATGAAGACACAGAAGGGCACAGCTTTCAGCCCCCTACCACAGCAAACACTCAGTCAGGAACCCGTCCGGGCTCACCCACTCCGGCCTCACCAACATCGAGGGCAATGCACAAAATATCATGGCAGCAAGCATAAACTCCAGATCGTCCAGTTGGAACATTAATGAATCCCTTAATAAACACCATCCGTTAATGGGCAGCCGCACAAGAAGAGGCAAAGACGTCCATCCTCTACAGGAAACAAACTAAAAGAAACATCAAAATTAATTTCCGAGGCTACAAGGGCCTTTCACTTCCCAGTACGCCAGGGAGGGTGAAACACACGGATCTCCATCCTCGTTAAACAGAACATTCAATGTAAAGTTTGTATCCCCCAACCCCGTAATATGTGGAGACGAGTGGAAGTGCCAGGGCGCCACACTCATACTACCAAAACAAGACCTACACATATATATACAACATCTACAATGCCCACGCCCCAGAAACATACTAAAATTGCACGAAGTCATGGCACTCTGTACCCGCAACGCAGTCCGTCATAGGTGGGAGGACTTCACGCCCATCCCAACGACATGGCTCCGCAACATGCATACGGAACGGCACCACCTATATGTCCGGCCCTTACATAATGTTCCCGAGGAACTTTTCAAACCAACGAGAGAAGGCCACCCACATTTTAGAAGGCATGCTAGCTCTCTCCTTTGCTCAAGCCACCTGTCGCAAGCGCACAGTGGCCCTACATGACCACCTCGCACGACACTTTGCCACATGCATCACCTTAATATCAAAACTGCAACCACCCTCGCAGTCCACCCAGATGGATACTAAGAAAGGAGAAGCCGGATGCAAGCAATTCAGACCGAGGGCTGTGCGGTATCAAGAAAACACCGGTATTGGCCGATCCGGTTTGCGGATGTATACGGTCGTCCCTCACACCTGTGTGTTGTAATCAATTACATACCGGTATACCGATACCGTCCATAAATAACCGGTATTACGGTATCAGTATTTGTTTTTTTCCGGTGTTTTTTTTACTTGTCCCATTTCTCAGACAATTATTAACCTCTACAGCATCGCCTCCCTCCCTTAATAAAGTTTCCTATAGCGCGGCCATTCATTTTTTTACAATTATTAACCCCTAACGTACAGCATAGGTAAAGATGGGAGCATACGCTTAGCTGCGCGTGGCAGGCGTGCTCATCTCCGTGGCATAGCCCTTAGAGCCTGTTGTGGGTGAGAACTCCGTTACACCCCAGGACACAGGGCTAGTGTGACTCCCGGGTTACCACAGCACCACAGTCACCGACCACCCCGTAACAATAAAAGTTTCCTGGGCGTCGGCCATGAACAGTTTTAAGGGGGATTCGAGTAACCTATGCCTAAACCGTAGATAACAGTAAAGTCGCCAGGACAACTTTTTTTTTCTGTTTACAGACGTGTGTTGCGTTTATACTTACATTTCTCTTCCATTGATTTCCGGCAAGTTAGAAGGGGCTATCTTAGATTCTGTTCAGAGTACGTATTGGCTATAAATGAACAATTACAAAATATCTACAAATTGGCTACAACAATAAAGTCGCCATCGGGAGTGTTATTTAGCCCCCTTCACCACATTCCATAATGGAACCACGAACGCGCAAACAATGCATGCGCAGCGCCGTCATGGTCCTGGTATATATGGGTTCCATCGTGACTGATCGTGACGCTCGTGACGCGCCTGCCGAGCCACGAAAAGCTAGTGCGATGCACAAAAAAATCGGGAAGCTCCCGAAGTTTGTACCCAACGCAGCGGCTATCGTAAGTTCTATCGTGACGCTATCGTTATCTAGGTAGCAGCTTCGGGACACTACGTGATCGTTTTTATGTCTATCGTGGCGATAATAAACCGTTTACGCGCGCTTTCATCCTACCTTTCCCCCCCTTTTTTTCTGCACCCCTTTCCACTCCCGCCCTTACCTCATTCACCTCCACCCTCCCCTCTCTCCCTACCCCCACTATCCTCATCCCACGTTGTGACACCACCCTCCCCCTTCTTCCTACCCCCTCTACTTCCCTACCACATGGAGATGCCACCCACCCCACTTGTAGTTCCAGTGGCGTAACCAGAAAAATTGAAAATGGGGGTGGCCATATATATATATATATATATATATATATTATATATATCTATTTCAAATAAAAAATACATATAATTATATATATATAATATATATATATATATATATATCTAATAGATATATAATTTTATTAATCTTTATTCTTTGCCAAAGGGTGGGGGCCATAGCCGCATGGCCAGTCTGTAGAACTCAGAAATCCTCTTCATTATGACCAAGAATTCTCACTAATCTAACAGTGATTTGGGCTTTTTCATTGTCACTTACATCTTTAGGCGTCTTTCTAACAATGCGTTTTACAGAGTGGCAGCTCATGTTAAGATCTTCCTCCTTAGCACGAATGCATGAATAATCCAGATATTTTCTTCAAAAGATAAGAACTCTCCTTACTTGTGTGGATTCAGTGCCTGTAATGCTTTCATAATTTCACATGCTGTCCATTATTGAGCGCCTTGTCCTTCGTTAACATATGATCTATAATAGGTATCAGAAGTTACTTCGTGTTGAATCCTTAAACACTGGAAATCAGAGTGTGTGCCCTGACCTGTTTTTCCAATATAATCAATTACAACCAATAATCCTGCAATTTTGTAGACGTTTCCGTTTCCCCCCTTTTTGGGTTGGGGGGGACTAACACATTCTACACTCTGAAGTATCAACACATGACTGCTGATTTTTCTCTCAACTTCATCCGACACAGCATCAAAAGAGGCTGGGTCTGAACCGCATTTCTTCAAGGAAGGCTCTGACAGTTTCAATTAATATACGCTTTTACCATGTCAAGATTGGCTGATTGTAGCAAATTTGATAACTGATTTACCTACAATAATTGTGTCATAATGGCTTAGCTCATCGCAACCCAGCATTTATTTGACCTAAATTCCCTCTTGCATCATAGCTCTGTCAGCATTGCAGGTCATTTGGATAAACCTTCTAGAACACGCAGAACTGCACATTCAGTTCTCTCCTTCATTACGATTGCAAGTATCATACCTGCAAGCCCTCTGATATCTGAAAGTCGTTGTAGCTCTCTAGTTTCTCATTGGAATACATTTCCTTTTGCACATCCAACTATTTTGCATGACATAGATCCACTGATGAATACTATACAGTTTTTCAAATAATGAAGAAGACTGTGGCAGTCAAGAGGGAGACACGTACCAATAAGTACCAACACAAACAAGGGCAATTATAGAAAATTTGTAAAGGGTAACTGCTGTAAACTTAGTTACGTCCGTTTGCTATTTAAAAGTGAGTCAATATAAGTATATGAATTTAAATTCACTCAGAGGCATGTCTCTTTCTTTCAAGCGGAGGAAAATATTTATTGTATTGAGGTCGGGGTAATCATCAGTAAAAATTATTTATAATACTCCATGGCATGCTCCCTCCGTCCTACCTAGTGGAACACGGCTCTCCCACACCACACGGGCAGCCGTGGCCCAGTGGGTGGGCACCTGGGCGGGCACCGGCTTCTTTCTCGTGGGTGGGTCTGCCCATCCGGCACCCGTAGCTACTCCACTGCTACCCCCCCCCTTCCTTTTCCATCCCATGGCAACCCCACGTGTGGAGCTAGCACTTGACGTATCGTGTACGTTCTGGCACCGTCGATAGTTAGACTGTCGTGGATATCGTAGCTCTTATCGTGACGACAAAATGAACGTTGATTTTCCATTCGTGACGTATCTTACAGTAGTCTACAGCTGTCATGACTCCATCGTGACATTTACGACCGTCCATGACACTACGTACAGGCAGCGTGACATTGTTGTGAGGCTATCGTGGTCTCATTTATCAGTGGTCAAATTTCACGATAAGCGCAATATTTCAAATTGGTGGCGCTAATCGTGGTTCGATTATGGAATGTGTGAAGGGAAACTTAAACTGAGTGTCCTCCCGCAGGCCCGTCGTCGCCCGAAGAAAAAAAGGCTTAGCAAAATTTGAACCGGTCTAACTCGCAGATACAAAGCATAAAAGAACGCTGAAACAGGGTAGATTATACGTCATGATATAAACACTGTGTTCATCTTCCGTGGCACATAAAAACAGTAGTAAGCTAAATAATTCGTATATATGGCGCCTGGCGACATCATGCAGTTGGCGACTTGACTGTTATCTACGGTCAGGTAGATGATGGTAGTATCAAGTATCTTTATTATTTATCATTCTTCATTATAATATTATTAATTATTATTATTATTATTATCATTTTGATTACTCTTAGCATTATTGTTATCAATATTGATTTTAGTATCACTATTATTGTTATGATTATTTTATCTGAGATTTAATTATTATTCTTAAAACTATTTATTATCATTAATACCCTTGACATTATTGTATTATTATTTTTTGTTGTTTTTAATTATTAAATAATTTCATCATTTAAATATACCCACATTACTATTATATGTTTATATTTTCAAGCGTAGAGCCGTAGACGGAGACACGTGGAACGCGAAGTTCTTTCAAAATAATGGTAAAGATACGAGGGGTTCAGTCTTATCTTATCTGAGGTGTGAACACACCCCCACACACCACACAGTCACACACACACATACATATACCACGACACGGGTACTCCGTGGTTAAACTAGGGAAGCACGCTCGTTCACAACCCGGGGTCGACCCCCAGCAGATCGGAACGATGGGTTGTTTAATTAAACCCGAGCCCCTGTCCACCCAGCAGTGAATGGGGTACCGGATGCTAGCCGGGGTTTGTGACCTGCTCTCCGGGGTTGTGGCTTCGGCCAACACTAACCACTAAGGATGGAATGATAAAAATGTTGATATGGAACGGGGCCATACGAGCATTAGCTCTGGCCCTGTAAAAATACAATAGATGAAGATGATACACACAGTCAAGTCACACACCACACATATCTTTGAATAATTATATTAATAATAAAAATAATAATAATTTGGATCATAATAATAATAACAATATTGAAAAATGATGATGCTAATTTATTAACCATAATAATGTAGTACTAATACTAAATAATAATTAATTTTAAAAAAAAATAACATAATGAAAATTTTATCTAGGCTAGATTTGTATAGTGACGCCTGTTTGATATGTAATGATCCGTTTTCTGTGATGGTCCTTGCGGGGAGAACTCTTCGCCCTCAGGGGTAGAGGGAGGGAGGTTGTCATGGCGGCATTTGTCAGCTGAGCTGTAATCGGGCCATGATAACACCGAGCCTCAGATTCTGAGGTTCTGAGCCAAGAGCGTTACGCTACATACCGTGTCTCGGCAGTCCGGTCTATTGCGAAAAAAAAACACAATACCGAAATCCAATACCGCCAAATAATATACGATACCGGGAGAACCGATGCACCACCAATACCGATAACCGTATACCGAAAGAAAAAAAATAAACCGGTACTACCGGTAATACCGGTGCTAAAATACCAGTATTTCGGTATAACCAGGGGAAAACCGCTGCACATCCTATCAGACACCATTTGGACTCGCAGCTTGATGCACCAATCACCACCCGTACATTGACGGTATGGAAAAGCGACTCGTCGTATGCCTTCCACGGCGGCAGCGACAAAGCCCTCCCTCTAACAAAGCCTCCATCCATAACTACAAGGACCGCTGTAACTACAACTCCGCGGTCAAAGAGTAGCAACCACCGGGTTACATGGCCAGAAAACTGAAATACGATACCATAACACAGAGGTCACCAGAATCTCGTAAGTCACCATCAATTATAGCCAAGAAGTCACCACAAACATCAAAACCCGAATTGTATGAGTGGTGTAGCTCCATGTGGCTCCATGGGCTCGTCACTCCAACATCGGCGAGATTGGAGGCAAGATTAGAAGGCAGCGGGTACCACAATAACATCCCAACCAGAACACTCAAAACCGGCAGAGGAGGCAAATCGCATCATGGCAGAATTCGCGTGGGAGAGGAAGCGTAGACGACTCTCCCAAAACTTTCGTTACCGTCAAAACGAGCTCTCAGAGGAAAGAACGTCAAGTGATCGACGTTTCCTGCTGTCAAACATCTATACTATACTCCTTTCACTAAAAAGAACGCACAGCGCGGGAAGCGATAAGATCAGCTCTCATGATCAGACAGTCAAGCCTGAAGGCAACACGAGGGCCCTATTAAAGTATCATCAATGCCTCCCTTTGAGAGTGTGAAAACTACCAGCATAGTGGAAGTAACCCATAATCCGAGACCACCGAGAGACAAGGCCTGTGGTACGCCCGTGACGTCACACCATAAGGTACAACCCGCTCCTCTCCCCGTACAAAGTTACCTACCTCATACAATGTTATCAGTTAACAAAACTTTACTGCTATCTTCGTAACGTTTGTTTTCTATAAAGGATCAAATAAAAACCGTAAACACACAACGAAAAATGCCATTATGAGCTTTTCAAGAATATGCATTAACTTAAACTCTTCGCCATTTAATATTTTGGCTCGCATCACATTTTACAATGGAGTATATTCAATAGAAGCGGAGTTTTTAATAGTCTTTCCATTGAGATATTTCGTTTAGTGATAAATGAATTAGTGGCATGCATAAATTAAGCGTTAACTAAATATACAAATCATGACATCGGGTAATTTCTACTAATATATGTTTTTCTCAGTATAAAATATATACTGTTTATACTTCGAAATGTTTGGTTCTATACTATTATCAACATAAAAAACCGTAAAACGCAACTAAGAAATCCATTATGAGACTTTCAGAAATATGCATGAACTTAAACTTTTTCGCATTTAATATTTTGTGAATAACCGTTTTTACATGGAGAATGTCAATAGAAGCGGATTTAGTTAGCTTTCCATTGATATATTTTCCTTTTCTGCTAAATAATTAGAACCATGCATAATTGCGGTAACCTAAATAAATACATCATGAAATGGGTAATTACCCGATTTCATGATGTTATTTATTTAGTTTAACGCTAATTTATGCATGGTTTTTAATTCATTTATTCAGAAAAGGAATATATCAATGACAAGCTAGTTAATTCCGCTTCTATGTCCGGCAGGCTTAGTGAAATGATGGGGACATGCGGATAAAGCCCACAATTTTTTTCAGGCACTCTACAGGCTCCTAGCTATGATTTTGAGAGGGAGACAAATGATCCCATCACTCAGTGGCTATAGAACGCTTCTTTATTCTTTGACATTTCCGTAATGTGGGAAATTATGGTAAATGGGGTTTTTTAAAGAATAGTCATAAGGATAATGTTTATTGGATGCAAGTTATCTTATTATTATTATTTAATAACTCAGAACAAAATATTTTTCCCAATATTGGCTGTCAAAAAAACAAATTCAATATTTATATTCGACTTTAAACTCCCCTGCGGACAATCGCGAATGCCATTTAGTTTATATAGCAGAACACGAATTAAACAATAACTCCTTGCAATTCAACATGACAGTGGGTTAATCTACGACGGTTGGCATTAATGAAAAATATTATTCATTAATCTCATTATACAACAATCATGTTCTTCTGTATACAGCTGGCAAGAATGCCATGTCCTTTGTTAAGCACCAGTATCAAATGCAGGTATGATTCATAATTGTAATTATCTTGTCTACTTCTCACATTTGCAGCTGCACAGTTAGGTGGCATTTCATCTGGTTTTCTTGCATGAACATCTCCCGCCACAACCGCAGCACTTTTGCAGGCACACTTCACACGTTCACGTTACAGCCTTTGCTGCCTCCGCAGGCTGCGAGCTCCAACAGGAACCCAGACTTTGTTTCTGCATTCCGTGTCCCAACCGCGCCTTCAGGCAGTTGTGTCTGTTGTTGGCCTGGTGAACAGGTTGTCCAGATGCCAGCCCTGGTTACACTGCACGCTTGTGTGCTGCAGCAGGCCTTTTAGTTGGGGAATGTTCTCCTCGTTGCCTGTTTTTTCCTGGCAGAAACAGTTCCTTTTCTTGCTTCATTCACCGACACCAGAGGGCTGGTCGTCTTGTCATATTAACGATGTGAAACGTTCCAGCATCTTGCTGGACTCCTGGCAATCCAGTGATTTGTTGCAACGTGGATGTTCTACGATGAAGTTGAATGCATCTGTGACTTCGGTCATAGCCCCCATGCTTCCCAAACAGAACTTTTCCCCCCTTTCAAAGAAAGAAGAAGTCGTATCACAACCCTGTGAAGCTGTGGAACACTGGTAGCGCTGGACGTCTCTTTCCCAGAGTACTACGATGCATTGATGTGTAGGAAAAGGAAGTTCTTGCCACTGCCGAAGGCGAACCTCCAGATTCAGCCGATGGATACTTCTGGCGAGAAAGTGATACTTCCCGATGAGGATGACCAAACGTCGTATCCCCGGTGCGTACCAAGCATGTGGTGCATCCACTCCTCTAGGGCATCTGTAGATGGACCCAATTCTTGTGTCTGCCTCTTCGTGGTCACAAGGGCGGCATCTGAGTGGTCGTGCCACTGCAGACTACAGAGGCTTCCCCAGATGTTGCAAAGACCTGCTTTCCGTCTAGGAAGGTAGTGGATACAATCTTCTCTGAAGGAACTGGAAGATTTCGAACCGGGGTGTTTGTTGGGTCACTCAGGAAATCGGGCCAATGGCCCTGGACCTTGGTTCTGGCCCTGCCACCTTCCTTCGTACACTTTCCCCCTTTCTCCTCTGGTTGAATTCTTGATACTGTTGTCCCAGGTACCTGTCCCATACCACATCTACCTCATAGAGGTTTCAGTTGCCTCATGATGTGGGGACAAACACTCCACGTTGCTAATCGTCCAAATGTATGATCCTAGTCACTGGGAAGAGGGTGTACCACAGAGCAACCATCGGCACTCTACATCAAATGAGCCGAGAGGTTCTTCTTGCGTCTTCTGGCCAAATGTTGGTGAGATCGGACTTCTTCCCTTGTCGCAGCTTCCCTCTTTGGCCAAAGAGGAGGGTATTGGGTGATTCTATGCTTGAAAGAAGGTGTCCAGGTCCCCATCACGGTGCTGGTGTGACTTATGTAGAGACGGGAAAAGAGGCCACGTCCCCTTCAGCATAGACACTTGTCGACCTGCCTTACTCTTCGTCTTTGGTGTTGGCGATCTGAACAGGGCAATTTGTTTTTCTTAATTGGGTCCCCACCCCCCACATGGATGGGTGTGTAGCATCTGTCAACACTGATTTCTTGTATGTATCATATACTGCTTCTTGCCCCACAGGCTCTACTGTGGCGGACTGTGTTGACAACAGGATGGCCGATGACATTCGTGTGTAAAGTGCCAGGAGTTCTGGGGTGTCATCCTTGAATGGGGTTTTCCCACTCATCTGATGGACCTGGATAGGTCCACAGTTTTTTGCTTCTGATGAGTCTTCTGGGTAGATGACCCTCCTCGTGATGGTACTGGTCTCATTTGGGTGTCGGCATACTGCTCCCCGAACTCTGCCAGGAGTCGCGCCTGCTCCGGTCCCGCAACCATCCCCTCCTGAAGGCAACTGGTTCTCGGTAATGCCCCTGCTCCTCCTTCACCTTCACTAAGCTCGTTTTTTTGTTCGTGGCTTGGTCAATGGGTATACTGGAAACCTCTTGGCGTTTCGAAACGACCCATTTTGCCGTTGACTTCGGAATTGGTGTTGAACTGCTGGGGGGCAGACGCTCCATGTCCCCTGTAATGCAACCGGGAGCCACATGGCATAGTTTCCTGGTGGTCCAGAGCGAAGAACCATGGCACAAGAAGCTTTCAGTGTCTCAACGTATAAGGGAACTCTTGTCTCATCTGTGTGCACGTACAAAGATCAGGCCAAGAATTTCCAGCCGCATGGATGGTATCCCAGTAATGGAATGTTGGACTCCTGGCAGCCATGTTCCCGTCTCCATGCCTCAAAACCTTCATCATTGCTTGTGTTTCCCAACTGCTCTTGTGAGGCTCCCTCTGCATCTTGGCCAGTGCGATAGCACTGACTTGGTGGGCCGTGTCTGGTCTTCGTGAGGTGTGAGGCCGTCAGGAAAGAGTTCGCAGTGCCAGACGATGCATGCCTGCTTGAGTTTAATGCGGTTGTCCAGCCTGATGCATCCAAGTAGTCCCCAAGTGTCTTCCAAACAGCCATCTCAACATGGAGACCTCCAAACATGACCAGTACTGGTCTTCGCCATGTGTGTGCGGCCAGTGCCACTGAAGAACTTGGCCAGTGCTACCAGCGGAGCAATCTAAGGCAATGACAGGAAGTTGCCCAAGGAATTCAGAAACTGTATGGCTTCACGCAGAACATTCATCCCCTGTTGAACCATTGCTTCAGTGGCAGCCTTCTCACTGAAGAGCGGCATGAGGGCCCCCTGAGTGATTGCAGGCTGCAAGTCAACGGGGCTCTCTCACAGGAGGCGTGTAGCAGACCAGCAACAGCATCTCCCCTGACCAACTCTTCCTTTCCAATGAGCAAATGGCATGTTCCAGCCACTTGTTCTCTTTTGTCGCGGCCTTGTCAAGTGTCGCACTGATGGTCGATGGTCATACGAAGTCCTCGGCACGAGCCACGCATTTCCTTCCGAAACTGCCACAGCTGGAACAGTGGTGAAGTTTTCAGCAGTCCTATGGTCCTGGGTGGTGTTTTTAGAAGGGCTAGGCTGATCTCACTCTTGATTGGCCCATGTTTGAACTGGTAGGAAACTGGAACAGTCTGATATCCTGTCTTCCATTGAATGATCCTGTGGCTGTTGTGCTTTGAGGGGTTGTGGTCAATATTATCAGGGCCGCCTACAGTGAAGTAGCTGAAAGCGCAACTGGACTGGGCACACAACTCCCTTTTTCTCTTTCATGTCCTCACACAATACAGCAGTAGCCAGGTGATTCTCTATGTGGAGCACCCGTCATAACTGACACTCAGGCCAAGTCATGCATCTGGGTAACAAGTTTTTCTTGACCTGTCTTCGTGTGAGGTTCAGGCAATTGTAGAGTGGTAGGGGGGGATCATTTCCAACAATGTCGTGATCGACTGCTTTGGTATTTGCTTGTCTCTTCTGGCTCTCTTTTTGCAGTTGAAGAGTTGATCTGTGAGGCAGTGAGACAGCCTGGGAAACTGTGCAGTCCTGATCTTTTCAGTCAGCTCCTTTCATCAGCATGGTCACCAATACTCTTGAGGTTGGCTGGAACAGAGTTCTTCTTGGCAGTCAGGGGGGAAGGAGCCCTTGGAGAGTTGAAACCACAGAACGAAAGATTCCTCTCGCACAATCCTGGAGCTTTTGGCCAAAATTAGTGCATCTCCTTCATAGTCATTCCCTGGCCTGTTTCACAACAGCATTTGTTGCCATGCCTTTTTCAAAGACAATGTAGCACATTTTTTCCATCACTTTGCTCTTGTGAATACTGAGATGCTTCAGGATTTTCTCTTTAAAGCGGAACTTTGTTTGACTTCACTCCTGATGCCAAAGTCAGCAAGACGGACTTTCGTAGAGATGCCGTAGGGAAGCAACTTGAAGAGCAATGTGCCTTCTTCCACTTCATTCTCTATGTAAGTGACCCAGCTCAGCAAATGCTCCTTGCTCGGCTTTCTTGTCTGGTTTACTGGCATCCTGTAGGTTTTCCCCTGGTTCTGATCAGGGGAACCGGTGACGATTCCGCAGTCCCACCAAGCAAGCAAGATGGTACTTGGCCTCTCAGTGCAATGAGGTCACCGACACCTTCAATCCTGGTCAACAATCTGATCCAACAGACTCGGGCATTGACCCTAACATTGTCACTGCCCCTAGGGTTTTGACTCTGCAGGAGTCCTCTTCTTTGGTGCAAAATATGCAGCTGGTCTGTCGAAACATTTGCGTGGACGACGGCATCGGTCCTTCTGGAGGCAGGAAATGCTATCCTCTCCTCGCTTCTTTTCGCCCTTGCCAGTTTCTGTGTGTTGAATTGGTCGTGACATGATGTGTGCCACTGTGCATGATTCTGATCAACTCAGTCCACGTCTGTGGCAGCACCAAATTCAAGAGGCACTGGCAGAGCGTTGAGTTCTCTGAACTGAGTCCACTTTCTCCAGGAAAGAATCAATAGACACTGGCGCCGACTTGTCCCCGCTCCATGTTGCATTAAGGGATACAGCGAAGTGGCTGCATAGGTTTTCTTCTGGCAGACTGCACACGCTGACCATCCTCACAGATGATGACTGGGGCTCTTCAAAATATGGCAAACACAAACAAACACAGTTAGCGACATTGTTGCATCCTCTGAACTAATACTGTAGCGTAAGTATTCATGGTCATACATGTAAGCCTAATTTTCCATTGTAAGAAGGTTTGTCCTGTAAAATTTGAAAAGTGTGATTCTTGAAGTATAAGAAGGATTAAAAAAATAACAAACTAGTGGATGTATTGCATATACGGATATTTTTTTTTTGCCATTCAAAGGCGAATCTTGATTTCATCAAGAATTTTTCTAAGTGACAAATTAGCCGGTATCACAAAATGGTTCATAGAGCTTCTGAGTAATTGGATCGTTTGTCTCCCCTCTCAAATCATGCTAGGACCCTTGAGAAATGCCTGAACAATTTGTGCTTTTATCCGTCATTTCCCCATCCTCTTGAAATCTGGTCTCTTAGCGGCCGGACTAGATTGATATTCTCCATGTAAAAAGGTTTGCACAAATATTAAATAGCTTTAAAGTTTAATTTCATGCTCAATTTTCTTCGAATTTGCTAATGCTCCCTCCCCCCTCCGCGGCCTCGCGGACAAGACTTTCTACCATTCTCATCCCTTCTGTCCATCTTTATGCAGAGTTAATCAGATTTTACTCTTAACCTTTCATGGTAAACCTGGAAACTCTCTTCTGTTTTTTTTTTCCCCCTTTCCTAGACTAATTTTTTCAAGAGAAGAGAAACAAGACACCTCCAAACTAAATTGGCCCACCCCCCTTTCTTTATTATTTTTACTTACTTCTTGTAAGAACTGACAATTAAGCGGACTTTGTGTTATCTCTTTTGTTTGCCCTTGGCCAGTCCTTTATAATGTACATATATATATATATATATATATATAGTGATTTTCTTTTTAGATTCATCATGTCCGGCACTTAGTGAAATGATGGGGACATGCCGGAAAAAAGCACCAAACATTTTTCAGGCACTCTACAGGCTCCTAGCTATGATTTTTGAGAGGGGAGACAAATGATCCCATCACTCAGATGGCTATAAGGAAACGCTTCTTTATTATTTTGCCCATTTCCGCAGTGGAAATTAGGGTAAATGGGTTTTTAAAAGAATAGTCATAAGGATAATGTTTTTTGGATGCAAGTTATCTTATTATTATTTTTAATAACTCCAGAACAAAATATTCCAATATGGCTGTCAAAAAACATAAATTCAATATTTTTTCGATTTTAAAAACTCCTGCGGACATCGCGAAATGCCATTATTTTATTAGCGAAACACGAATTAAAACATACTCCTTGCAATTCAAAAATGAAAGTGGTTAATCTACTGACGGTGCATTATGAAAAATAAGTATTCATTAAGCTCATTATACAACAATCAGTTCTCCTGTACAGCTGCAGGAATGCCATGTCTTTGTTAAGCACCAGTATCACAATGCAGGTATGATTCATAATTGTAATTATGTGTCTACTTCCCCACATTTGCAGCTGCACAGTTCGGTGCTTTTCCAGCTGGCTTTCTTGCATGAACATCTCCCGCCACAACCTGCAGCACTTTGCAGGCACACTTCACAAGTTCACTTACACCCTTTTGCTGCCGCGGCTGCGAGCTCCAGACAGGAACCCAGGACTTTGTTTCTGCATCCAGTGTCCAACCGCAGCCTTCAGCAGTTGGTGTCGTTGTTGGGCCTGGTGACAGGTTGTCCAGATGCCAGCCTGGTACACTGCACGCTTGGTGTGCTCCCAGCAGGCCTGTTGAGTGGGGGAATGTTCTCCATCGTTCTGTTTTTCTGGCAGAACAGTTCCTTTCTGCTTCATTAAACCGACACCAGAGGGCTGGTTTTGTCATATATAACGACTGTGAAACGTTCCAGCATCTGGAACTCCTGGCAATCCACGGTGATTTGTGCATGTGGATGTTCTACGATGAAGTTGAAGGCATCGGGTGACTTCGGTATGGGCCCCCCATGCTTCCCAAACCGACTTTTTCCCCTTTCCAAAGAAAGAAGAAGTCGTATCAACCCTGTGAAGCTGGGGAACACTGGTAGCGCTGTGGACTTCTTTTTCCCCAGAGTACTACAGATGGCATTGATGTGTAGGAAAGGAATTCTTCCACTCCGAAGGCGACCCAGATGTCAGCCGATGGATACTTGCTGGCTAGAAAGTGATACTTCCCGATGAGGATGACAAGAACGTCAGTATCCACGGTGCGTACCAAAGCATGTGGTGCATCCACTCTCTAGGGATCTTGTAGATGGACCACAATTCTTGTGTTGCCTCTTCGTGGTCACATGGCGGCATCGAGGGTCAGTGCCACTGCAGACTACAGAGGCTCCAGATGTTGCAAAGACCTGTTTTCCGTCGGGGAAGGTAGTGGATACAATCTTCTCTGATGGGAAAACTGGAAGAGTTCTACCTTGTTTGGGGGGTCACGCAGGAATCGGGCCAATTGCCTGGGACCTTGGTCTGGCCTGCCACTTCCTTCGTACACCTTTTCCCCCCTTTTTCTCTCTGGTTGATTCTTTGATACTGTTGCCAGGTACCTGTCCCATCCCACATTACTCTCATAGAGTTTCCAGTTGCCTAAATGATGTGGGGAACAAACCTCATTTGCATAATCGTCAAATGTAGTGATGCCAGTCACTGGGAGGAAGGTGTACCACAGCAGCACCATCGAGCACTCTAACATCAAATGAGCCAGGGTTCTTCTTGCGTCTTCTGGGCCAGAATGTTGGTGAGATGGGATTTCTTCCCTTTTGTCGCAGCTTCCCTCTTTCAGCCAAAGAAGGAGGGTATGGGTGATTCTCATGCTTGAAAAAAGGTGTCCAGGTCCCCATCACGGTGCTGTGTGACTATGTAGAGACGGGAAAAGAGGGCCACGTCATCCTTCAGCAAGACACTTGTCGACCTGCTTACTCTTCGTCTTTTGGTGTTGGCGATCTAAACAGGGCAATTTGTTTTTCTTAAATGGGTATGGATGGAGTGTGTAGCATCTGTCAACACTGACTTCTTGTATGTCTCATACTGCTTTTTGCCACAGGCTCTACTGTGCGGACTGTGTTGACAACAGGATGGTCGATGACATTCCGTTTTGTCAAGTGCCAGGAGTTCTGGGGTGCATCCTTGAAGGGGTTTTCCCATCTCACTGATGACCTGGATAAGGTCCACCGTTTGCTTCTGGATAGTCTTCGGGGTAGATGACCCTCCTCGTGATGGTACTGGTCATCATTTGGGTGTCGGCATACTGCCCCCCGAACTCTGCCGGGGAGTCGCCCCTGCTCCGGTCCCGCAACCATCACCTCCTGAAGGCAACTGGGTTCTCGGTAAGGCCCACTGCTCCTCCTTCACCTTTCACAAGCTCGTTTTTTTGTTCGTGGGCTTGGTCAATGGGTATAGTGGAGAACTCTTGGCTGTTTTCAAAAACGACCCATTGCCGTTGACTTCAAATTTGGTATGAACTGCTGGGGGCAGACTCTCCATGCCCCTGATATGCACCGGGAGCCACCGGGCATAGTTCGGGTGGTCCAAGCGAAGAACCATGGCACAAGAGCTTTCAGTGTTCAACGTATAGGGGAAATCTTGTTCTCTGTGTGCACGTACAAGATCAGGCCAAGAATTTTCCCGCCGCAGGATGGTATCCCGTAATGGAATGTTTTGGGCTCCCCGGCAGCCATGTCCCGTCTCCATGCCTCCCAAAACCTTCATCATTGCTTTGGGGTTTCACCAACTGCCTCTTGGTGAGCATCCCGCTGCATCTTGGCCAGTGCGAGAGCATGACTGGTGGGCGTGTCTGGTCTTTGTGAGGTGTGAGCCGTCAGGAAAGAGTTCGCAGTGCCCGACGATGCAATGCCTGCTTGAGTTAATGCGGTTTTCCAGCCTGATGCCTCCAAGTAGTCCCCAAGTGTCTTCCAAACACCATCTCAACATGGAGACCTCCAAACATGACCACGTACTGGTCTTCGCCAGTGTGTGCGGCCAGTGCCACTGAACGAACTTTGGGCCCGTGCATACAGCGGAGCATCTAAGGCAATGACAGGAAGTTTGCCCAGGATTTAGAAACTGTTGGCTTCACGCAGAACATTCATCCCATGTTTGACCATTGCTGCAGTGGCAGCCTTCTCACTGAAGAGCGGCAGGAGCTGAGTGATTGCAGGCTGCAAGTCAAAGGGGCTCTCTTCACAGGAGGCGTGGTAAGCAGACCAGGCAACAGCATCTCCCCTGACCAACTCTTCCTTTCCCATGAGCAAAATGGCATGTTCCACCACTTGTTCTCTTTGGTCGCGGGCCTTTTCAAGGTGTCCACTGATGGGTCGGATGTCATACGAAGTCCTCGGCACAGCCACGCTTTCCCTTTCCCAAGTGCCACAGCTGGAACAGTGGTGAAATTTTCAGGCGTCTATGGTCCTGGGTGGTGTTTTTTAGAAGGGCTGGCTGATCTCACTCTGGGATTGGCCCCTGTTTGAACTGGTAGGAAACTGGAACAGGCTGATACTGTCCCATGGAATGATCCGTGCTGTTTTTTGCTTGAGGGGGTTTTGGTCAATTATCAAGGGCCCTACAGTGAAGAGCTGAAAGCGCAACTGGATGGGCACACAACTCCCTTTCTCTTTATGTCTCACACACAGCAGTAGCCAGGTGATTCTCTAGGTGGAGCACCCGGTCATAACTGACACTCAGGCCCAAGTCATGCATCTGGGTAACAATTTTCTTGACCTAGTCTGCGTGGGAGGTTCAGGCCAATGTAGAGTGGTAGGGGTGGCTCAATTTCCAACGAGGGCGTGATCGACTGCTTGGTATTTGCCCTTTTCTCTTCTGGCTCTCTTTTTGCAGTTGAAGAGTATGATCTGTGAGGCAGTGAGACAGGCCTGGGAATCTGTGCAGTCCTGATCTTTCAAGTCAGCTCCTTTCATCAGCATGGTCACCATACTCTTGAGGTTGGCTGGAACAGAGTTTCTTTGCAGTCAGGGGGAAAGGAGCCACTGAAGTTGAAACCCAGAACGAAGATGTCCTCTCGCACAATCTGGCAGCTTTTGCCAAAATTAGTGCATCTCCTTTATAGTCAGTCTCCATGGCCGTTTTAGCATTTGTTGCATGCCTTTTTCAAAGACAAAATAGCACCCTTTTTTCCATCACTTTTGCTCTTGTGAATATGGAAAGTGCTTCAGGATTGCTCTTTAAAGCGAACTTTGTTTACTTCACTCCTGATGCCAAAGTCAGCAAGACGACTTTCGTAGAGATGCCGTAGGGAAGCAACTTGAAGAGCAATGGCCTTTTTTCCACTTTATTCTCTATGTAAGTGACCAGCTCAGCAAATGCCTTGCTCGGGCTTTCTTGTCTGGTTTACGGCATCCTGTAGGTTTTCCCCGTTCCTGATCAGGGACCGGTGGGCGATTCCGCAGTCCAACCAAGCAAGCAAGATGGTACTTGGCCTCCAGTGGGAATGAGGTCACCGACACCTTCAATCCTGGTCAACAAATCTGAATCCAAAAGATCTCGGGCCATTGACCCAACATTGTCATCTGCCCTAGGGTTTTGAATCATGCAGGAGTCCATCTTCTTTGGTGCAAAATATCAGCGGTCTTGTCGAAACATTTGCGTGGACGACGGCATCGGTCTTCTGGAGCAGGAGTGCTATCTCTCCCTCGCTTCTTGCCCTTGCCAGTTTTTGTGTGTTTTAATTGGTCGTGACATGATTTGTGCCACTGTGCATGATTCCTGATCAACTCATCCACGTCTGTGGGCAGCACCAAAGGGAAGAGGCACTGGCAGAGCGTTGAGTTCTCTGAACTGAGTCACTTTCTCCAGGAAAATCCATAGGGCAGCTGGCGCCGACTTGTCCGCTCCATGTTTCATTTAAGGGACAGCGAAGTGGCTCAGGAGTTTCTTCTGGCAGACTGCACACGCTGAAAAATCCATCAAGATGGGGACTGGGGCTCTTCAAAATCTGCAACACACAAAAAAAAAAACTTACAGACTTGGCATCCACTAAGTACATGAGAAAGAAATCAGGGTCAACATGAAGCCAAATTCCATTGAATAAAAACGGTGTCCGGGGAAAAATTTAAAAAGTGTGATCTGAAGTATAAAAGGGTAAAAAAATAACAAACTAGTGGATGTATTGCATTACGGAAATTTTTTTTGCCATTAAAGCAAATCTGATTCATAAGTTTTCAAGTAAAAATTGCCTTTTCACAAAAAGGGTTTATAGAGGCTTCTGAGTAAGGGATCGTTTGTTCCCCCTCTAAAAATCATAGCTAGGACCCTGTAGAAGCCTGAACAAATTTGGTGCTTTTATCCGGCATGTCCCCATCCTCTTGAAATCTGTCCCTTAGGCCGGATATCATGATTTTTCAGGTGACGAGACACTCGTATACTTGGGGTTTTTATGAAAACTTTTCCCCAAAGGCATTGGGAAAATTCGGGTAAAAAAGTTAAAATTTAAAATTGTAATGAAAAAGGAAAATCTAAAAAATTAATTCTAAAAAAACAATAAAATTTCCTATTTTTTCTAAAATTATTTAAAAATACATAAAATAAATTTTACTTAACGGACTCGGTGTGTATGCTGTCTGATTTGGTAGGGACTAAAATGAACCATTTTGTGGGTGAATTTCAGTTGTGGGGGCGTCAAACCGAGAGGGGGGCAATCGAAACGTGGTATCATTTAGTATATGTAGTTTTTTGTAAAATGATTTGGTTTTTAAGATCGGGGGAAAAGGCTTGATTGTAATTTTTTTTAAAAATTAGGTCACTAGGGTATGTGCTTGGATAGGATACAAAAAGTCATTCATAAAAAAAAGGGTGTCAAATCAGTGAGTGTGAGCGGTTTGCAGTTTTGCGGGGGTGAAAAAATGGTGCCCAGTACGGCAAAACCCCTTATGCTCAAAAGCCAAAGGGGTTAGATTTTTTCGTCTCGCGACGACTAGCGTTACAACTAGAAATTTAATTTCATAAATTATTGAAAAAAGGGGGTTTAGGTATGGAGTTTTTATAAAAGGTTTTTTAGGGAAAGAAAATTTAGTAAAAAAAAAATTTAAATTTTGAGTTAGGAAGATGTGACAAGTAGATCTTGTTTTTTTCCAAATGGTGTAACTAGATGGCCAAAAAAAGGGGATTTTAAAACATAGTGTGTGCTAAAGGGTTTCGGGTTCGTTCGATCTTTGAATTTTTTTATCTAAGAACTTTGAGATTTTTTTTTAAATTAATTTTGGGGGTCCCATTTTTTTGGAAAAAATTGGAAAGGGAATTTGATCTCTTTATAAAAAGGAAAACCAAATTAGTGGAAAACTATAGCACTGGTAGAGGGTTTTAATATTTTGTTTTTAAAAAGGTTGGGGAAAAATAAAGCAATTGAGTTCCTAAACGTGAAAGTGGGTTTTTCTATAGACTGAGGGAAGGAATTTTTTTTTAGAAAAAACTAGGAATCTAAAAAGGTTTGGATGATTTTTTTTCAATTCATATGGAATTAATTTTTTGGGTCTGAGAATTAAAGGTATTCAAAAATAAGGGAATTTCCGGTTTTTTTAAAAAGAAAAAAAGTGTCGTCTACTTCGTTATAATAAAAAGGGTTTTTAAAAAAGTTTAGGACAGTTAGACACCACATGTCCCATGGTGACAAAAAAACATTAGCAAATAAAGGACCCAGGCCTTAGAACCGTTACCTTAGAACATTACTTAAAATAAAAAGTTTTTAAAAAGGTTTTCCATATATTTTTCTAGTGGTCTTCCCCGGGTGTCCTTTAGGATTCCCAAAAAAACACATAAAATAGGAAAACCCCTTACGTCCTATTCTCAGTAAAAGGGCACCTTTAAAAAAACCTAGCTAATACTTCGTCCCGAAAATTGACCATTAACATAACGAACACAAAATTAAAACTCTTGAATTTGCACAGAATTTTAAAAAAAATTAAAGTAAAAAACCGGTAAAGCTAGTTTTAATCCAATCACTTTTTAAAAAATTCCATTAATGAGGGGCATTGAAATAATCACTGATAATTTTTTTCATAAAGCTAAACCATTTTTCTTAATTTTCACAAAAAAAACAATTTTCCCATTTTTAACGTTAGCTATAAAAGACTCTCATTTTTTTTTAAAAAAAATTTTTGTCCCAAATGATGGTGTTTCCATGGGGCGTGCCCGGGTCCCCATTTGCTAATGCCTTTTTATGTCACCATGAGGCATGTGGCTGTCTAAATGCCTAACTTTTAAAAATTTTATTATAAAAAGATAGTAGGGGACTTTTTACTTTTAAAAAAACCAGCACATTCCTTATTTTTGAAATACCTTTTTTCTCAGCACCAAATTAAGTTTACATTGAAATGAAAAAAAAATCATCCTACCTTTTTTGATATCCCAGTTACCGAAAAATAATACCTTTCCACCCAGTCTATGAAAACCTACTTTTTACTGGTTTGGAACCCTTGCTTCATTTTTCCCCAACCTTTTTTAAAAACAAAACTTTAAAACCCCCACTAACAGATCTATAGTTTCTCATTAAATTGGGGTTTTCCTTTTATAATGGATAAAACCTTACCAATTTTTCCAAAACATGGCTACCCCCTCAAATTTAAATTTAAAAAATCATCTAAAGTTTTAGATAAAAAATTCAACCGAGTCGAACGAACCCGAACCCATATTAGACACACACTAGTTTTCCTATTTATGGCTATCTCAGTTACACCATTTGAAAAAAATATGTCTACTTAAGTCACATCTTCAACTCAAAATTTTAAATTATTTTTTCTAATCTCTTACCCCAAAACTCATTTAAAATAAAACTCTATACCTAAAGCCCTTATTTCTAACATATTTATGAAATTTAAATTTTTTGTTGAACGCGATACGCGGCGAGCGACAAGGAATCTAAACCCCAGGGTTTTGAGCATAAAGGTGTTTTTGCACGTACTGTCGACCCATTCTTCACCTTTGCAATCGCAATCCGCTCACACTCACATGATTTAGATCACCCTTTTTTTTGAAAGATTTTTTGTACCCACCAAGGCACACTACCCCAGGACACTAAAAATTTTTAACTATAACATCAAGACTTTTCCCCCCTTTAAAAAACCCAAATCATTTCACAACAAATAATATATCAAATGACTACCACTGTTTCGATTTCCCACCTCGGTTCGATCGCCCCCCACAAGTGAAATGTCCCCACAAAATATGTTCATTCAGTCCTCTACCAACCAGCAGAACCACAAGGTCCCTAAATACAAAATTTTATTTTGTATTTGTTTTAATTTTAGAAAAAAGGAATATTTTATTGTTTTTTAGAAATTTAAATTTTTTTTATGTTCGCTTTTTGCTTTCAATATATTAAATTTTAACTATTTTAGCTGGATGAGCCAAAGGCCCTTTGGGGAAAAAGTTTCATAAACAACCCCCCAATATACCCAGGCTTGCACCCTGAAACATCATGATATTATATATAATATAAAATAAATATATATATATATATAATATATATATAAAAATAATATTTTTTATATATACCGTGGGGACATGTTAGTGTATAACACGGGGTGCGTGCAAAGCTTTACCTTTTCTGTTGAATGTTTCCCGGTGAAGGCTGAAGTATTTTTTTATAAAGAAAAATAAGAAGGCAGACGACTTTTGAAAACATGCTCGGACCTCTCATGGGGAATTTCAGACCCAAAGGGCCCATTACGGGTGCCCAAATGGGGTGGACCCATTGATCCTGACGTCAGAAAGAGTACCCCCTCCCCCTGCGTTTCCTACTCTGGGTCTCCCCGCCCTCTGTCCCCCCCGCTATTCCCCAGCCGTGAAAACGCTTGGCTGAACCCGAAACTAACCATATACTTTTCGAAAAAACCCTTAATTTTGATCCCACACAGTTACCCCACAATCAAGAACAGCAACGTGGAAACGTCCCACAGTTGAAGGCTGGCGCAGGATTTGGCGACCATTGTTACAGCGTGTGGCGGGGGCGAGGAGGCAGTCAGGTGGGAATGGAAAAATAAAGGTCTTGTAAGCCGCAGCCTCCTCACCCCCCCACCCGCGGGAAAGCGGCCGTACCACCCTTCATTCCACAGGGGGGCAGGGCCGATGGTTAGCGTCTTGGAGTGCTGAAATCAATGTCCCGTTTTTGAATCCTGCCCGGGGGCAAATCTTTTAAAAGCTGGTAGGGAAAAAGAAGGGGCCCCAGTTCAAGCCACCAAAGGGGCAAAGTCAAACCCCGTCGGGGCCCAAGCCCCCCCCAAAC
>JACEEZ010016549.1:0-12965 GCA_016584305.1 Chionoecetes opilio
AGCACTAGCTAGTGGCTACTAAACTAGCCTGCTAAGTAGTCTCACGTAACTGGAGCTGCGGGAAACCATCAGCGTGCCCGTTCTGAGGCGACCTGAAAGATGATACACACAAAGGACATTTAAGCAGTTGTTATGTATGCCTGTATCATTCTCTCTGAAGAAGACTATTGTCGAAACGTTGAAGGAATAAAGTGCTACTGCTTCATCCTGTGTTTTCTTCACCACTCACCCAATCCATTAAATAGGATTGTTAAAAGATCGGAAGTTGGGCGTTTTGTACCATCTCCTCATTAGTTATATTATTTTGGTGTCAGTATGATCTGGCCAATGTTGAAAAATACTGGTAAAGTCGGCAACGTAAGAGTAGATAGCACACTTCGTCACGAGGGTAGGTTAGAAAAACAATATCACCTACAACAGTAGCAGTAAAGTAAACAGGATGGAAACTTACGATGAACATACAAAGAGGTGAATAGAAACTGACAGGGACAATTAAAGGATTTCGATATGTCCAAAGCAACTATAACATTTAACTGAAACCCTGAGATGATGAAAATTCAATAAAAAAAGTCAAATGACTGTAAGAGGCCCATATTTTATAAAATTCATACTTCATTCATACTGAAATTCATCAGATAGAATATTGTAAACCGATATCATATATCTGTTAACAATTTTCTATCTGATATATAGGAGAGGTAGGCAATTCCGCAAACCGCAACTTCCGCAAATTGCGGAAGTCCGAATTCGTTTGCGGATGTGTGGAAGTGTAAATGTTTGCGGAAATATGTCCGCAAATTCCAAATGTTGAATACGATTCCTGCGCGGCTACGCGCACCGTCCAGGGAACGCTTTAGAGTTCCAGTGACTCTCCCTCTTCGATCAAATGGACTTTTTGATGGCCACAGCAATCCACCCCGTCTTCAAGCTGCCTGTGGTCCGCCTTCTTAACCCTGAGAAGGTGGATGCCGTGATATCAAGAGTGCTGTTCGAGGTCACGGAGCAGGCTGTCTTGGATACGTCAGAAGGCAGCAGCCCAGATGAAGACGAAGAGGACGATTTTTTCAAGGTGAGACTTATTGATTTTATCGAGATCTACTGCATCTTCAGTTTAATTGTGACAGTTCATTACTCCAAGTCATAATATTTGGAATCTTGAGCGTCATGCTGATAAATTGTATTGTAATATTTATGATTTAGCTGCAATAATATAAAAAAAAAAATAATCGAAGCACTTTTAATTTCTAAGTAACAGTATAATTTTGTTCCGACTCCGATTACTCAAATTTTTTACTTAATATATATATTAAAATTTTTTCTATTATTTCCAGGCTTTGAGGAGCCCAGGACCCACAGCTACAGAGGGCACCAACTCTACCCGCCTCTCCAACAAGATGGGGAAAGATCTTGACAGTTGGTGTTCAGAGAAGCAGAGGAACAAGCTGCTGGAGCAGCCATGTTTCCCGCTCTTTCCCGTTTCGCCTGGTAGATGTGTTTGTTAAGTACAACACGCCATACCCAGCTCTGCAGCTGTGAGCCAAGAGAGTGAAGGCCAAGAGAGCGAGCCTGACTTCCGATAATTTAGAGAGATTGGTCTTCATTAAGGAGAACATGGACCTGCTCAATATGGAATTATCACCATTATCAGAGGACTCTGAATGAGGAGTCTGAGGTTAAGGGTCTGATGGTATCATATAAATGACATAAAATTTGGAGTGTTAAGTGTACTTATACTGATTTATATTATCCTTTAGTGTGCACTTAAATTTATATATTGAGTGAGTGGTCACAATGAGGGAAAGTAAAATGCGAGCTATAACATCTGAGGGCGCTGAGGGGTAAGTATGAAAAAAAAAAATGAATATATATGTTATTAAAAATAATTATTGCCATAAGGGTTTTAGTAAATATATATAAATTTACTACCACTAAGTGCTTTACCTCTATTTTTGCACTACGTATATACAAGAAAATATCACATAATTGGTTTGCGAATTTGCGGACTTGCGGTTGCGGAAGTGTGAACTTCAAGAAATGCGACTTGCGGTTGCATGAACAACAGCGCTTGCAAATAACTTGCGGTTGCGGAATGAAAGGGATTGGGGTTTGGGGATTTGCGTTTGCGGTAGTGGATTTTCGTTTTCGGTGCCACCTCTGATATATAGTATATATTTTATAAAAGATGAACCTCTTACAGTCATTTGACTTTCTTGATTGAATTTTTATCATCTCGGGTTTGCAGTGAAATATCATTGCTGCTTTGTGAGAATTTTTTTTAAAGTAGACACACATTTTTTTTTCAAAGGATAGATATAATAATAGTCGTTCCAGTTTTAAGGTAGAGCTGGAGCCATATTTAGGACAGAATGAATTAGACCAAACTTTTAGTCAGGGAGAGAAATTTGAAGCTCAATAGACAAAAGAGCTAAGTAGACAGGGTATGAAACACATAAAGGTTTTTTTTTTTGAAGGCCAAAATGATCCATTGTGAAGAGTGGGGGAGGTGTATCCAGTTTTTTTTTCCCGTGAATACAGGAGTGAGGCAAGGCCCTCCTTGCCCATCACTTTCAAACCCTTGTATGGACTGGGTATTGGACAAAGTTGTAGACCAAAGTTATTGTGGAGCATCCCCCTCAGCAACACCAATATCACGATCTTTTTTTGCCGATGATGCAATAATCTTTGCTGAGTCCCCTGGAGGTCCTGGTGAGGCTCTCGAGGGGCTGCACCAGGAGGCAAGGCCTTTGGGAGTGAGGTCTCCTGCTCAAGACAAGGTCCAGGTGTTTGGAAGCTTACTAGATGAAACAGTACAGTCTGTTCATGCGTGCGGCGAAGGACATTGAGATCTTGGAAAGTTTCACATACCTTGGTAGCGCAGTCCAAAATGATGGCGGGTTCACGTCAAGAAGTCTTACGGCAAATTGGCATAGCCCACGGTGCTATGGTCTCGCCCCAGCACAAGTATTTGGGTTTGTCGGTACCCGTGCAAGAGGAAATTATTTTTACTTGACTTTGACTCGGCCATCATGGGGTTTCAGGTCTTATCAAACGGCAACAGGAAGCTTCTGGGTTTTCTTCCCGCTGATTGTAGTGCGCATGCGCCAGTTCTCCCAACAGCGGCCCAAGGCGGTCCTGGTCGCTAGCATGGACCGGCCCAGCCCGTTCTAGCCCGGTCTACCCCGCCTCGCGAAAACAGGGGCCCGCCCGGCCTGAGCCAGTCTAGACTGTCTAGAACAGTCCAAAAACGCGCCTTAAAGTAATCCTCCAGGACCATTTTCATCATTCCTGGATTTAATGCAGTCAAAATATAGCTATTATCGAGTATATAAACAATATGTTGTCACTTTTTTGCATCCAGTCACCCGTTTTTAAATAACCCGCATCAAAATTTGTAAATTCCCCGAGCTTCCAAAACGTCCTCACGACTTATTTACTTTATTCTTTCTTTATTTTTTCTACTACTTATTATCACGATATATTTACACAAATTACGTTTTCCTTTAAATATCATTCCGTTTTGCACGGTTACAGTTTGCTTTACAGTTTCGGAACATTCCACGAGATCCTGATATGTCTTTCGGTTCAAAATTTAAAAATGTTCTTGAATAAATTCTTGTGAAATGTCTTATAACAGATTTCACCAGTAATATCAGTATCTGGGAATCACGTCCCATGATTAAGATACTAGTTCGCAACGCAACACAATATAGATTAGTTATAACCCGCCCTATCACTTATGACCAGCGCCAGACTCGTTCACAAGGATCATAAAACTTGAAGCTTTGAATGATCTAACAAAAAACATTTCGTCGGGTATATAACACCCCCACACGTCAGGGATTTCATGTTTTTCTTATCTTTCTCTCATGGAGGCTATGTTTTACTAAAATATATAGTTTACACACACACACAAATATTATATTATATAATTTATATATATATTATATATATAATATATAATATATAATATATATATATAGATATAATATATATACTATATATATATATATATATATTAGGATGGCCGAATATTCGCATTCGCTTTCGCAATTGCAAAATATTCGCTTGTTTTTTTCAAATTCGCATTCGCATTCGCATTCGCACTCTACTCGCATTTTTTGCGAATATGCGAATTTTTTTGCACCAAATTAAATTTAAACCTACAAAATAAGAAAAAAATAACTAGCAAACATAATATTACAAACAAACATGTAAAGAAATGAATAGTTAGCCGAGCGTTAGTTAAAAAATGGGGTAAGGAGGCGTATGGTAGCTATGCATAGTCCCTCTACTCTAAAGGTCACTGTTACTGAACCACTCATTGCCTCCTCC
This sequence comes from Chionoecetes opilio, assembly GCA_016584305.1. NCBI lineage: Eukaryota > Metazoa > Arthropoda > Malacostraca > Decapoda > Majidae > Chionoecetes > Chionoecetes opilio. The sequence continues at coordinate 4,333 of JACEEZ010016549.1, forward strand.
CATAAGCTATACGCGCTCTTCTCTGTCACCCACGAGCACAATAAACTTTCTTTGAAGAACAGTATTGCACAGCCAATGCGTAATGGGTCCATCCACACCAGTGTATTTTGGGATTACGTATTCGAGATTATCTCGAATGACATTGCGAAGTGAAACTTTGCAATAATTATATTCATGTAATTATTATCATGTAAGTATTCGTGTAAGAAGGGTCATCGTCCCGAACCTGAAAAAACTTACAATTGAATGGAATTTACTTTACCGAATAACTAAAATCCCCAGGATAACGTTTCTTGTTTATCGCAGACTTTTTTTTTGGGTTGGCGTTAAACCAACATTATGATTTCTGAAAGTTGAAGAGGCTTCTGGAGACTGTGTCATTTTTGTGATTCAATTGTCATATTATGGCAATAAGAACAAATTATAAAAATAAAACCGAGTGCGCCGGGGTTAACGGGCTACAGCCGCACAAAAGGTCCCCCACCTAGTGTCTAGTTTAGTGCCTCCCGCCGTCGTCGTCGCCCGAAAAAAAAACGAGAGGGAAATTTGAAACCTATATCTTGAAAGATACAAAGCTATAAAAAATTACGCTGAAACAGGGAGATTATACAGTCTGACAAAAAACTACTGTGTACCCTTTAAAGTGGCACATAAAAATCAGTAGTGAGCATAATTCGTAAATATATGGCCCGGCGACATTAGTCCCAAGGTGCGACTAAAACTTTTTATCTACGGTAGTTTCCCAACTTTATGCTGAATTCTTACAATACATGCAAAAATTTTCAGTTCCCTGTAGTTTAAAAAAATAGTTACTACTTGAAATTTTATGTAATACTAGCGCAAAGCCGCCCTCCGGGCGGCCTTTTTGGCTAGCCCCTTTGCGGAGGGTTTATTGGTGGGCCCTCGGCCCACCAAACACAGACTTCTCCACTCACCACACCACCCTTTCACTCACCATACCATCCCCCCCAACCTATTCCCTAAACCATCACCCATCACCCCCAACCTAACCCCCATCCTTTCACTCACCCATACCGCACACCATCTAACTTTCCTGAAACCTCCAACCCATTCACTCACCCATTACCCATCCCCCCCCACCCATTCACTCACCCATTACCCATCACCCCCACCCATTCACTCACCCATTACCCTCACCACACACACATTCCCTAAACCCATTACCCATCACCCCCCACTATTCCCTCACCCATAAACCCATCACCCCCCACCCATTCACTCCACCATCACCCCACACCCATACCCCACCCACCCCACCCATTCACTCACCCATTACCCATCACCCACATCAAGGCTTCCTCAATTCGAGAGAACGACGAGAAATGCCAGTGTCGCTAGCGGGTTTTAACTCAAAGGTTGGTCTACTGTGTTTGGCTCCGCGATAAATTTTCAAAAATTTAAATTTTCCCGGGGATATAAAATTGAAAGGGCACCGCATCTGAATACCAAAAATATATTTTTTCTTTTGTTCTACTAATTATATGGATGACATGCATTACGATGGAACGTTCTATAATAGCAATTTAATGCAAAATTACTCGCCTCGAGTAGCAAAGCTTAAAAATTTTTTTCATGTATTTGTGGCCATGTAAAATTTGGGCGATGTTTACACTGTTTTTAAGACAGTACTGCTGCGTCTGGCAAACGCTTGTCAAAAAACAATAAGCAATGCCTTGGAAAAAAAGAAGAATAAAAGAATGCCGAAATCGGCTTGTTGCTGGGACAAAAGTAGGTGATAATTGTGGGGGGCGACATGCGCGGCGGGGAGTGGTGGGGGCGGGGAGATTTAATAAAACATGCCACCTTCACCCGCTCGACTCATTGGCACTTCTAGGCTTTCATCGATTTTTATACACAATAATAACAAAAATATTTACTGCCTAGGTATAGATAACTTCTAAACATTTGTTAATTTACTATATATATCTAGATAAAATTTACCTGCCTCCCCCAACTATAACCTCCTTTGGGTTTTTGGTTATATACAATGTTTTTACAGGGAAAGGTCTATAAAAATATACAATAGAAAAAAATCGTTCTTAATATTTTACTTGTGTGTTTTTAAATGCAGGGAATAAGCCCCAAAATTTTTCTTTCAAAATTTACCAACTTTTCACCAAATTTTGAGTTTAAAAAAAGCCCCGGGGGCCCTGGCATTTCGGAGTTGCGTTCTCTCAAATTCCGCCAAACCCACTTTTTTTTCCCAATATCGCTAATAGGTGCTAAAAAAAGAAAAAAAAAGGTGACGGGTCATCTCATAAGTGGGGTTAAAACCTTCCCCGGTCAACCCGGGTTCCAAAAAAGTGGATATGAGGGATTCCCGCCACCACTACCATTTCCATTACCCCCCTCTATTCCCCACCCATACCCATCCCCTCACCCCCCCCAGTCACTCACCCATCACCCCCCACCCCTTACCCTCACCCCACCCCCTTCACTCACCCATTCCCCCACCCAACCCACTTAAAGGTTCCCCAAATTTTCCCCAACCCCCTTTTTTTTCACAATTACGCTAAAAGGCCCGCTAAAAAAAAAAAAAAAAAAAAGATCGGATCATCTCATAAGTGGGCTTTAAACCTTCCCCTGGTCAACCCGGGTTTCCCAAAAATTGGTAATGATGGGGGTTCCGCCGGGGGGCGGAAAAAAATACCACACAAAAAACCCCCCAAAACAACACAACACAGACATACACACACACACACACACACTTTCGCTTTTATTAAAAATAGTTCGCAATTCGCATTCGCATTCGCGAAAATTTAAACCAAATATTCGTTTGCATTCGAATTTCACGAATACGGGAAAATAGACTTTCGGTCCACACTAATTTATATACTAGTGAAACCCCCTCGGCGATTTTGCTAGCCCCTGCAGGGCTATTGGCCTTGGGCCCACACCTGTGTTGGGCCTTCGGACCACCCAAACATGGGTACTCTCAGAAACCCCTTCCCTAACCTTTCAAAAATGAGGATTAAAATGATGTTTCCCAAACATTCATACCATTAATACCACCACCCATTATCACCTTTCCCCCATAAACACACCATTCCACTCACCCAACCCATCACCCCCCACCCATTCACTCACCCATTACCTTTCACCCCCCACCATTCACTCACCCATTAACCATCACCACACACCATTAAACTACCATTACCTCACCCCCCCCTTCCTCCCCATTCCCCATCACCTCCCACCCATTCATCACCATTCCTCACACACACCCATTCACTCACCATTTACCCATCACCCCAAACCTATTCCTCACCCATTCACTCACCCATCACACACCATTCCCCATCACCCCCCCCCAAATTCATCACCCATACCCATCACCCTACATCAAGGTTCCTCAATTCTCGCAACCCACTTTTTGTTTTCACAATTCTTGCTAATAGGCTGCAAAAAAAAAAAAAAAAAAAAGAAGTGATCGGATCATCTCAAGTGGGCTTATGACCTTCCCCTGGTCAACCTGATTCCAAAAATGGGCCATATGAGGTTTTTTGCGCCACGGGGGGCGGAACCTATACCCCACCCCACACACACCCCAGACAGACACACTTTCGCTTATATTATTATAGAAGATATATATAAAAATATAATATATATATATATATATATATTAATATATATATATATATATATATATATATATTATATGAATTATCACTATATGTGATTATCACACATTAAACAAACTTTAAATCGATAATGATCCAGATATACTTTACATCAAATATAATATGGTTCGTACAAAAAATACAAGTTTATGTAATGGTATGATAAATCTCCTTATTTATTTGATAGGTACATACTTATCAACGGGCAAAACATGTCAGTAGATACATTCGATTTTCCCTAAAGTGGTTACACAGACAGATGTTCTGATGGGAAATTGGGTTTTCACCTTTCTCAAGAGTGTCAAGACAGTGTTGATACTAATTTCAAACGCTTTTTCACACACGTTGGTAAGTAAATCAAAAAAATTAAAACACATTTACAGCATGCTATAGTATTTGGGGAGGCGGGGCCGTCGTAGACTTTAGCGTATGGGAGTGGTAAGCTCGAGGTCCCGAGTTCGAATCCCGCCGGGGGCAACTCTTTCGGCAATCTTAACACAGTGGCCGGATGATTAGAACCTGGTAAAAATGAGCATAAGGAAACTGTTTTTTCCCATCGTCGTGTGGCCGAAGATATCCACAGACTGCCCATTAACCTCACCTTCAAACTGCGAGGGCGGTGGGGGGGATCAGGGGGCAGCATCAGCCTCAAATAATCACAAGTGTTACTTTAAAAATCCAGCCTGCGCCACCACGAGCCAACAAAACCTGACCCCTCAAGGAAGGGTGAAAAAAAGGGAAAAAATCCTACGTGTGCTTTGGGCTCTAACGTAAAAAAAAATCTTACCCCGATGACACATGCAGTCATGTTTTTCTTTTTTCTTTTTTTTTTTTTTTTTTTTTTTTTTTTTTTTTTACGTTAAAGCCTATAGAAGCCTTCAGGCTATTTAATATCAATCTGGAGGGACTGATGGTTGACCCTCCGCCCGTTAGTGGCTCAGGCTGGATTCTTATAGTGACACCTGTGATGTTATAGGAGAAAGTACGTTTTCTGTGATGGTCACCCCTCATCTCAGTTAGGCTCGTGCTGCCACCTGTAGTCCCACCGCCGCACTTGAAGTCGCAGTCGATGGAACCAGGAATGCAAAATACGGGTGCTTCGGCCACTCGACGAGGGATTTACAGTTTCTCCTTGAGGGACTTGAACTCGGGACTTTGTGCTCACCTCCCAGGCTCTTGTCAACCACGTTAAAGATGGCCGAAAGAGTTTAGTCTAGTTGCCAAATGTTGACCTTGCCAATGTTAACTACTGTAAACTTTTTTTGGCAAATGTTTTATATATGGTTAGGAGAGCAAAATAAGCTTGGTTGCTACTTGTGCAACCTTTAGCATTTCTCAAAATTCGGCCTTTTCTTTAATTTCTTCGGCCAATTTTCAACTTTTGATCTTGATGACATAGAGGGTTGTGTAATACCTCTTTTTAGGGATTTTACAGGATGGAGAGTCTTTTTCTGGGGTTAATTTGTGGATATGGGGTCAAAATCAAGGTCAAATCAGAGGTCAAAAGGTCAGATTTGGCCTAAAATCGGGAAAAAATTCACCTTTATAGGTTGTCAATATAAAAGGACCACGAGCGGACAAAAAGAGGAAGAGCCAAGGAAGTTTGGCTAACCGCAAATACTCTCCTTCCATGTCGAGAAGCTATTCTTCACAATTCCTAGAACAAAAATGCTCAGCAACATTCTATGGGGCTATCAACTTCCACACAATATTCAACTCGTCAAAAAGCTGGACTATGTCGTTACCCATGATGAGGCAGACATAAACCCTTGCAGCTACATGCTGAAAGCAGTGAAAGAAGGCGCCGAGACCATCCGCATCCTTAGTGATGACACTGATGTCTTTGTTTCTTGGTGTACTGGACATCGAGGATGCAAGTTTCCCCCAAGATTGATATGGAAAAATGGAAGGGGGATGTTTTGGACATCAACGAAACTGTTTGGGGGTTAGGCCTGAGAAAGTGCAGCAACTTTTCGGTGTCTGCACTGTCGGGCTGCGATACAGTGTCGTACCCCTTTGTAAAAGGAAAGTTGTCAGCGTTCAAGCTCCTAGAGATAGACATGCCAGGTCTCGATCAAGTGCTCGGACAGCCAAGTGTGACCCACGCTCAGCTCCCGGAGACAGCATGCACCTTCTTCTTACCACTCTATGGACAGAAGAGCTGTACAACAATGAATGACACACGTGCTCACTTATACCGTTGCCGTAAGAAGCCTCCACCACTGAAGAAACTGCCACCGACTGATGCGAACCTGCAGCTGCATGTGCTCCGAGCTCATCTTCAGATGCTACTGGGGGAAGGCAGCGGCCAATGTGATCCACTTTTAGAAGCTAGAAATATTGCCAACTTTGGTTGGAACATCGAAGGGGTTCACCATCACACCGGCCGTCTCAACAGCGCCAGTTGCTCCCCAAGCACTCCTGGATGTAGTTAACTGTAGCTGCACTGCAAAGGGGAAGGCTTGCAGTGGCACACGCTGCAGCTGCAGCAGAGCAGGCCTTTCATGCACGGACTACTGCAAGTGCGAGGGAGGAGACATTTTCTGTAGTCCTTTCACCAGCAAGCATAGGATATCGAAGACGACGAAGGGGAGCTAGATGTGGATAATGAATAAACAAACATGTTTTACTTTTATATAATATATATATATATATATTATATATAATAATATATATATGTGCAAGTATGTATATATGCATTATATACATAAATATATGTATATTATATAATATATATATATATATATATATATTATATATATATTTTATATATGTGCAAGTTATGTATATATGCAAAATATACATAACATATATGTATATATATATATATATATATATATATATATATATATATTAAATATTATATATATTATACACATATATGTTATATATATATATATATAAATAATATATAATATATATTATATATATAAAATATATATAATATATATATAAAATATATATATATATATATATATTAATTATTATATATCATATATATATAATATATTAATTTATATATATATATAAAAAATATATTATATATATATATATATAATATATATATATATATTATATATATATATATATATTATAATATAATATATAATTTATATAAAAAAATATATTTGCATATCGTAAATTGCTGACGAAAAGATTCATATTCAGAGGTAAATATAATATCAAATATAAAGGTGATTTTCCTGATTTTAGGGCCCAAAATTTTACCTTTTGACCCCTGATTTTGGGCCTTGATTTTGACCCCATATCCACAAATTTTAAACCCAGAAATGGACTACCCATCCTGGAAAACCCCTAAAAGAGGTATTACACAACCCTCTATGTCATTTAAGATCAAAGATGAAAATTGGCCGAAGAATTAAAGAAAAGGCCGAATTCTGAGAAATGCTTTAAAAGTTGCACAAGTAGCAACCAAGCTTATTTTGCTCTCCTAACCGTATAATATATATTTCCATAGAATATTTTTACTGTAATTAACATTGCAGGGTCTTGTATAGGAAGTATAGGGTCGGCAACTTGACTAGTTGTATAGCATGATGTTGGATTACTCTATTCAATTTACATTAACTTCATTTACGATTTGTTACATATTTAGTTATTCAACGAAGCGTAGTTTAGCTGATACTTACGCATTATATGTTGAGGAGCGAAGCTCAGTCATTTGCACTTCAGTCTTCCCATTGCCAGAAGTCCCGCGGTGACTGGCCAGTACAACACCTCTTACTCCCTCCACTAATACCTTGGAGAGTACAGCCAATGCGTCCTTTAATGATCCCGGATGACGTTGGGTGTGAGTGGTTACCGGGGGTGGAGTGCATCTCATGTTTGGTCAACACCCCCCACCCAGTGAGTTCTCTGTGAATGAAATGTTATAATTGAGTGATGGCTCTCTTAACGCCTAGAAACACACACACACACACACACACACACACACACACACACACACACACACACACACACACACACACACACATGAGTTGGCAGCCAGACATCTGCCGCTATGATGGAATGCTCCCAGGGAGGTACTTATGAGGGGGAGAGGGGTTACTGAAGACCTGTCTTTAACACTCGCCGTGCCCTCTTTGCCCATATCCCTTAGTGTCTCAATGGGGAGTTTTCTAATAAGCTCACGCTCAAGCCTGTCTCTCGGGCTGTCCATCCTCTGCACTTTCAGCCTTTAATGATCTATCATTTACGTAAATTCCCTGTGCTTTTTCGGGACACATCAGAATTACCCTTCAATACAACAACTGAAACAGTTCTTAATAAAAAATGTAGTTATCATTTTATTTGTCTTTCACTTGTGAAAAATATTGGCAAAACAATTGAATACTTGAAAAATTAACTTTAAAAATCGTCTCTTTCATGAAAAAACGCAAGTTCAAGCAGAATGAGGCTTCAGGAAATATCTACTTGTATGTAAGCATTCACTGAGTACCTATTTTAGGTGTGTCTGTCTGTCTTGCGACGAAAATTTAACCAAGAAGTAATTTAAGTGCTTGTCACCTCAACAACAGTCCGGGATCCAAGATGTTCAAACGTTGTTTACTATTTCCCCCCCGCGAATTCTACCCTCCACCTCAATCTTTCCTCTGAATCAATCAATCAACCCTTCCCTCTGAATACCCTATGTCCTCTGGTTTATCCTACTGTAACGAAGGAGGGGGGGGGGGCAACCCACCCCTCTCAAACTTCGTCATACTAACGGCTCGGGCTATGGAGGGGACGGGAAGGACTGCAAGGAGACATTACTGCTGTGCACGGCTTTATTATCCCAAATACTACTACCCCCAGTACATAGTGACTGCAAAGTCTGTCACGTAACTAACGCGCCACTCCGCTCCGCCCCCAAAACAACACAAGTCACAGTCAAAGCACGAAATAAGGGACGAAAGTCTCCTTTATGTGGGGAAACGGTATGTGGGAGCGGATGCCACAAATATTCCAGTAGAGGATAGAGGGATTATGGGA
>JACEEZ010016550.1:5000-7500 GCA_016584305.1 Chionoecetes opilio
TAAAAAGTAGATAAGTTAATGCAGTAAATGTTCGCTCTCTCTCTCTCTCTCTCTCTCTCTCTCCTCTCTCTCTCTCTCTCTCTCTCTCTCATCTCTCTCTCTCTCTCGTCTCTCTCTCTCTCTCTCTCTCTCTCTCTCTCTCTCTCTCTCTCTCTCTCTCTCTATGTATAATATCATAAAATCCACAACAAATGAATAATCTCGCCACAATTATCCCCTTACTCTAATTTTTTCCCCGCATTTTTTCACCTAATTTACATAGGTATTTAGGACAGTGAACCAGTGTGTGACGTCACTACCCCCTCCCCCTTCCCCCCCTTTACCCTCCCTTCCCCTCTACCTACCTGTCCTCATCCTCCCCTCCCCTTCCCTCCACACACGAGTATGTGACGTCATTACCCTCTTTCCCCTCGCCTTCCCTTCCTTCCTTCCTTCCCCCTCCCCTAATTTTACCCTCCCATCCCCTCTCCTCCTCCCTTCTCTTCCCTCTATTTTTCCCATTACTCACTTTCCCCTTCCCTTTCCCCTCTGTCTGTCCCCTTACCTCCCCCCTTCCCCCCTTTCCCCTCTACCTATCTGTCCTCATCCTTCCCTTCCTCCCCTCCTTTCCCCTCGCCTCCCTCCCCTTCCCTCCTCCCCTCCCCCCTTCCCCCATCTCCCCTCTACCTATCTGTCTTCACCCCCTCCTAATTTTACTTTTACCCTCCCCTCCCTTCCCCTCTGTCTGTCCCCTTCCCTCCCTTCCTTCCCCTCATTTCCCCTCGTTTTCCCTCTACCTGTCTGTCCTCATCCCCCCATCCTCCCCTTCCTTCCCCCCCTCCCCTCCCTCTCTCTCTTCTATCTATCCTATTACTCCCTTTTTCATCCTTGCATTTTTATTTATTTATTTATTTATTTTTATTCATATAGGTTTTACAGTGAGGAGCTTCAGCTGGCCTACTGCGAACTATCTTTGACTTTAGGAATGTATAGATTATTCCTAGCTTAACATACATACATGGGTTACTATTCTAATTTGATATTTTATGTTTCACTTCTACTAATATATATATATATATAGACATAGTTGAACTTAAGCATCATAGGGTTTACAGGTTTACAGGTAGGCACTTATTATGCCCGTATTCGTAGTCACATACCATCATTGTACGTGGTCATTGTTCACTTTTTGTCTTGTCCTAATTAAATCAATATGTCATGCCAGCTCTTGAGATTGCAATAGGAGTACTGTAGGATTGCTCTAGTACTTTCCATGGCAGCTACAAGATCTCTGTTGTGATTGCAATAGGAGTACTGTAGGATTGCTCTAGTACTTTCCATGGCAGCTACAAGATCTCTGTTGTGATTGCAATAGGAGTACTGTAGGATTGCTCTAGTACTTTCCATGGCAGCTACAAGATCAAGTGAATAATTTTGACTGAGTAGAAATGGAACAAAATCATAGCAATTACCACGAGCAATCATGGTATGTGACTACGAATACGAGCATTAATACTATGGCTGCTTTATCCAAGCGTTCACAGCACTCTTGAAGGTCTGGAGTGAGGAGGTAGAGTGAAGCTTTGTCTGCTGTACCAATGTACCATGCATGCAGGTCCACATTCTTGTGTAGCGGGGAAGGAAGGAATGGAAGACACTTTTACCCTCTCTCCCCTCCCCACCCCTCCCCTCTCTTCCCTCTATCCTCCCCTCACTCACTATCCCCCCTCATTATCACTGGATATCATATGTGACTATGTATTTTTTTTGTCCTAATAAATGTATCAAATCAAATCAAAATCCCCTCACTCCTAAGTCAAGATCGGGGAGGATTAGAGGGGAGAATGTGTTCCTTAGTGAGGGGAAAACACCTGCTGGCTTTAATGTCCTTACTTCCCTCTTTTTTCCTTTTTTTCTGACATATTCAGTTTTTTTTTTTTTTTTAACTTTTTTTTTTTTTTTAGGTATTGAGTTGCATTTTTTTTTTTTTCTCTCTCGTCTCTCTCCTCTCCTCTCCTCTCTCTCCTCTCTCTCTCTCTCCTCTCTCTCTCTCTCTCTCTCTCTCTCTCCTCTCTCTCCTCCTCTCTCTCTCTCTCTCTCTCTGAACTTTCTCTATTAACTCATTACTTACATTTTTTTCGAGTTCTCCCCTATCTAAAAATTACTCTCTCTCTCTCTCTCTCTCTCCTCTCTCTCCTCTCTCTCCTCTCTTCTCTCTTCTCTCTCTCTCTCTCTCCTCTCTCGTCTCTCTCTCTCTCTCTCTCTCTCTCTCTCTCTCTCGTCTCTCTCTACTCTCATCTCTCTCTCTCTCATCTCTCTCATCTCCTCTCTCTAGCTTGACACTGGCATTATTAACAGGGTGCCAAGTTGTCCATTTAACCTAATTATACACAACCAAATTAGCTCACATTTCACCCTGTTTTCCTGTCACCGTCAAACACAGGCCTTAGTAGTGCGAGGGACAAGGTCTATTTCACGCCCTGATAGCCTGGCTACTTATATGGTTTGGTTCTTATTACCT
>JACEEZ010016550.1:37500-60000 GCA_016584305.1 Chionoecetes opilio
GTTTAAATAAGTGAGAACATTGTATATTCATATTTTGGATATTAAATAATAAATCATTAAATATCTCAAAAACTACAAGAGATAATTGACTTCTGATAATGGCATTGCATAGAACACATCAACCTTAACAGCTTTGCTTCTATGCATTTTTACTCTCGGCCTAATAGTTACGGAGTAAAATGCTTTTATAAGGAAAAATAGGGTGAAATATATCTGTGATGTTAATACCCTATTTAATAGTCCCTATTAAGAGTATATATAATTAGAGGGGTAGGGTTTTATATAACCTTAATAGGGGTACAATAATATACCCCTAATAATCTCCTATAAGTAATAGTTATAGTAATGCTATTGCTACTACTGGTTCCAATACTGCTGCTGCCACGGCTTCTGTAACGGGGTTCTGATCCTGCTAATACGTACTAAAGGTTTATGGAACTGTCGCCGATAGGAACTCTCGCCGAAACACCAACCCAGAACACTCGCCGACAATGGAACACTACTCAACGTGTACATTTTCGGCGACAGTTCAACTTGTAATGTATGAAAAGGAATCTAACCTAACCTAACCACATAACCTAGCCTAACTATTCAGGCTGTTATTGGTATTTAATCCCTGAATGCAGAAACACGGCTAATGGGAACACTCGCCGACGTGAAAAATAGGAACACTCGTCGACGTCGGCGAGTGTTCCTATCGGCGACAGTTCCAGGTACCCAAAATACGCCAAATAATGCTATTGCTACTACTGGTTCTAATACTGCTGCTGCCACGGCTGCCATAACGGGTTCTAATACTGCTAATACGTACTAAGTTTCTTGTCTAAAAGTAAAAAACATATAAAAAATATTGACCTCCCCGGCTGGGAATCGAACCCAGGTCTCCCGCGTGACAGGCGGGGATACTATCCACTATACTACCGAGGACTGAAAGGTATCTGGCAACTTTAACATTAAATCCTACACCACTACAACAACAGCTACTATTACTGCTGCTACTTCTTCCACTACTACAACTACAACTACCACTACCACTTCTAATACACCTATAACCACCACCACCACCACCACCACTACGAAAAAGAAAAAAAATTGTAGCTTTCTTACGTTCTAAAATCTGGGAACAAAGATGAGGAAGAAACAAAACCTCGGCCACGGAACATTAAAACGGAAATATGTTAATCACGACTGAGTGCATGACAGCATTATTACCTGCCCCCCCTTCTCCCCCTCCCCTGTACACGCCCCCCTCCCCTCCCCCTCACCGGTACACGCCCCCCTCCCCTCCCCCCTCACCTGTACACGCCCCCTTCACCCCCTAACCCCCCCCCCTTACCCATACACGCCCCCCTCACCCGTACACGCCCCCCTTCTAACCTGCATATTAAGGTGGGAAGCGGGACAGGTTTCAAACACGTGCCTCGCTATCCGTGACCCAAATAGCCTGGCTTTATATAAAAATCAAATGACGTAATAATAGATTAGCTTAAGGCACGAAAAATACAGTAAAAAAGCCCCGTAATTGTTAGTTCTCGTAAAGCGGATAGAAAAATAGTTCTAGAGTTAGTTTGGGTTGATAAAGTTGTAGATGACTTTTTTTTTTTTTTTTTTTCGTAACTCAAAAAACATCGCCACAGACAATATGAGGTGGATGTTCTATTCCTTTTCTACTTCCCTATCCACATACATTAGCCCTCCTCCACATACCCTACCCCCTTCCACATACTCTAGCCCCCCCTCCACTACCTACCCCCTTCCACATACTCTAGCCCCCCTCCACATACTCTAGCCCTCCCTCCACATACTCTAGCCCCCTTCCACACACACCCTGCCCCCTCCACACACACCCTGCCCCCTCCACACACCCTGCCCCTCCACACACACCCTGCCCTCCACAACACCCTCCCCTCCACACACACCCTGCCCCTCCACACACACCCTGCCCCTCCACACACACCCTGGCCCCTCCACACACACCCTGGCCCCTCCACACACACCCTGGCCCCCTCCACACACACCCTGGCCCCTCCACACACACCCTGGCCCCTCCACACACACCCTGGCCCCCTCACACACACCCTGGCCCCTCCACACACACCCTGGCCCCCTCACACACACCCTGGCCCCCTCCACACACACCCTGGCCCCCTCACACACACCCTGGCCCTCCACACACACCCTGGCCCCTCCACACACACCCTGGCCCCCTCCACACACACCCTGGCCCCCTCCACACACACCCTGGCCCCTCCACACACACCCTGGCCCCCTCCACACACACCCTGGCCCCCTCCACACACACCCTGGCCCCCCCCTCCACACACACACCCTGGCCCCTCCACACACACCCCCACACCCTGGCCCTCCACACACACCCTGGCCCCCTCCACACACACCCTGGCCCCCCTCCACACCACACCCTGGCCCCCTCCACACACACCCTGGCCCCTCCACACACACCCTGGCCCCCTCCACACACACCCTGGCCCCCTCACACACACACCCTGGCCCCTCCACACACACCCTGGCCCCCTCCACACACACCCTGGCCCCCTCCACACACACCCTGGCCCCCTCCACACACACCCTGGCCCCTCCACCACACACCTGGCCCCCTCCACACACACCCTGGCCCCCTCCACACACACCCTGGCCCCTCCACACACACCCTGGCCCCTCCACACACACCCTGGCCCCTCCACACACACCCTGGCCCCTCCACACACACCCTGGCCCCCTCCACACACACCCTGGCCCCTCCACACACACCCTGGCCCCCTCCACACACACCCTGGCCCCCTCCACACACACCCTGGCCCCTCCACACACACCCTGGCCCCCTCCACACACACCCTGGCCCCCTCCACACACACCCTGGCCCCTCCACACACACCCTGGCCCCTCCACACACACCCTGGCCCCCTCCACACACACCCTGGCCCCTCCACACACACCCTGGCCCCCTCCACACACACCCTGGCCCCTCCACACACACCCTGGCCCCCTCCACACACACCCGGGCCCCCTCCACACACACCCTGCCCCTCCACACACACCCTGGCCCCCTCCACACACACCCTGGCCCCTCCACACACACCCTGGCCCCCTCCACACACACCCTGGCCCCTCCACACACACCCTGGCCCCTCCACACACACCCTGGCCCCTCCACACACACCCTGGCCCCTCCACACACACCCTGGCCCCCTCCACACACACCCTGGCCCCTCCACACACACCCTGGCCCCCTCCACACACACCCTGGCCCCTCCACACACACCCTGGCCCCTCCACACACACCCTGGCCCCTCCACACACACCCTGGCCCCTCCACACACACCCTGGCCCCTCCACACACACCCTGGCCCCCTCCACACACACCTGGCCCCCTCCACACACACCCTGGCCCCTCCACACACACCCTGGCCCTCCACACACACCCTGGCCCCTCCACACACACCCTGGCCCCTCCACACACACCTGGCCCCTCCACACACACCCTGGCCCCCTCCACACACACCCTGGCCCCTCCCACACACACCCTGGCCCCCCACCCCCCCCCTCCCCTCCACACACACCCTGGCCCCCTCCACACACACCCTGGCCCCTCCACACACACCCTGGCCCCTCCACACACACCCTGGCCCCTCCACACACACCCTGGCCCCCTCCACACACACCCTGGCCCCTCCACACACACCCTGGCCCCCTCCACAACACACCCTGGCCCCTCCACACACACCCTGGCCCCCTCCACACACACCCTGGCCCCTCCACACCACACCCTGGCCCCTCCACACACACCCTGGCCCCTCCACACACACCCTGGCCCCCTCCACACACACCCTGGCCCCTCCACACACACCCTGGCCCCTCCACACACCCTGGCCCCTCCACACACACCCTGGCCCCCTCCACACACACCCGGGGCCCCCCCCCCCTTCCACACACACCCTGGCCCCCTCCACACACACCCTGGCCCCTCCACACACACCCTGGCCCCTCCCACACACAACCCTGCCCCTCCACACACACCCTGGCCCCTCCACACACACCCTGGCCCCTCCACACACACCCTGGCCCCCTCCACACACACCCTGGCCCCCTCCACACACACCCTGGCCCCTCCACACACACCCTGCCCCCCTTCCACCCCACCTCAAGATATGCAACACTCAGGTACACACATAGTTGCAACACACCTGCGATTTGTATGAGACAGGTAAAACGTAAATGTGTATGTGTGTGTGTGTGTGTGTGGTGTGTGTGTGTGTGTGTGTGTGTGTGTGTGTGTGGTGTGTGTGGTGAGGTGTGGTGAGAGAGAGAGAGAGAGAGAGAGAGAGAGGGGAGAGAGAGAAAAGAGAGGAGAGAGAGAAAAGAGAGAGAGAGAGAGAGAAAAGAGAGAGAGAGAGAAAAGAATGTGTATCTTCTCTCCAAACACCAACTTTCATCTTTCTTTTCTTGTATTACCCCTGTGTGTGTGTGTGTGTGTGTGTGTGTGTGTGTGTGTGTGTGTGTGTGTGTGTGTGTGTGTGTGTGTGTGTTGTGTGTGTGTGTGTGTGTGTGTGTGTGCAGACAGACAGACAGACAGACAGGTAGAGCATTGCACACCTGTCACCGAATTGCTTACCTCACACTTACCTGCCTGTCAACATTTTGCAAGGTGTTGGTGGTGTTGTGTGTGTGTGTGTGTGTGGTGTGTGTGTGTGTGTGTGTGTGTGTGTGTGTGGTTGTGTGTGTGTGTGTGTGTGTGTGTACCAAAGCGGCAACACTGTGTCATCATAACACTATTGCGAAGACGTGACGGAGAAAATATGCATAAGAAAAAAATGGAAAGTCGAGGAAAGAAACCAGGACACTTGATTGCGTTGTGTTAGCAAAGCGAGGAAGGAAGGGAGGAGGGGGGGAGGGAGGGAGGGAGGGAGGGGGGAGGGAGAGAGAGAAGGGAGGGAGGGAAGAAGGGAGAGAAGGAGGGAAGGAAGGGAGGAATAGAAGGAGGGAAGAAAGGAAGGAGGTAGGGAGGGAGGGAGAGAGAGAGAGAGAGAAAGGAGGGAAGGAGGGAGGAATAGAGGGAGTGAAGAAAGGAAGGAGGGAAGAAAGGGAAGAGGTAGAGAAGAAGGGAGGTATGGAAGGAGGGAAGAAAGGAAGGAGGGAAGAAGGGAAGGAAGAAGGGAGAGAAGGAGTGAAGAAAGGAAGGAAGGAAGAAGGGAAGGAAGAAGGGAGAGAAGGAGGGAAGTAAGGAAGGGAAAGGGAAGGAGGGAAGGAAGAAGGGAGAGAAGGAGGGAAGTAAGGAAGGAGGGAAGGAGGGAAGGAAGAAGGGAGAGAAGGAGGGAAGAAAGGAAGGAGGGAAGGAAGAAGGGAGAGAGGAAGGGAAGGGAGGCAGGTATATAGGGCGTAGCAATAGTCGTGTCACATATTCTCAGACGTCAAACAACATTCTATACAAAGTAGAAAATCTTGCAACAAACATGATACTGTTTACGTAGATTTGAGTTACAGCACAGCGCGCGGCACCTTTGAGGGGGGGGGGGGTTGAAGGGGGTTGAGGGGGGAGGGAGGTTACAGGGGGGAGAAGTTGAGGGGGAGGAGGTGAAGAAGATTGGTAAGGAGGTATGGATGGAAGGGAGAGAAGGAAAGAGGGAAGAAGGGAGTGATAGAGGGCAGGGAGGGAGGGAGGGAAGAGAGAAGAGGAGAGAGAGGAGGAAGAGAGAGAGAGAGAGAGAGAGGAGAGAGAACGAGGAGAGAGAGAGAGAAGAGAGAGAGAGGGGAGAGAGAGGAAGGTATGGAGGAGGTATGGAAAGAGGGAGGGAGGGGTGGAGGTATGGAGAGGTAAGGGAGGTATGGAGGAATAAGGAAGAGAGAGAGAGGGAGAGAGAGAGAGAGAGTGGCAAGGTGAAAGAGTTGGAAGAGGGAGGGATGAAGGGAGAGGTCACAGGCACGTAATTACGACTATAATGTAATAATAATAAAATAATAATAATAATAATAATAATAATAATAATAATAATAATAACATAGCCAGTGTGTGTGTTGGCATTGGTCTTCTATCTAAGCAATACATTTATCCATCACAGTACTGCAGCTCTGCATTAAGATCACTGAAGGCTATGTTATATATTTTTTGTTTGGCTCTAGTATTTAAAACCCCTTGAGGCCTAGAACGTAATTTCCATTGTAATTTCACCACCATTAGACGATTTTTAGTGACTATAAGCAATATTTTATAGCTATGACCTGTTTAGTATCCTTGTCCACTAACTGATTTGGTGTATTCAGTGACTTTTCGTGATTTTATGGCTAACAACAGACAATTTTTTATAGCCAAGGAAAGATCTGGGCGTGAAGGTGTTAAGTTAACTCTTTGTCTTGTTGTTGTTGCTTTTTTTGTCTATATGCCTCCGTGCGACAAAAAAATTATTATTATTATTATTATTATTATTATTATTATTATTATATGGGGGCGTGCAGGGTTAAAATAATGAAGGAAGTTGACATAAGGGTGCAACGTTTCATTATTTGGTGTGTCCTTCATTGTCGCAGATAGGATGAGCTAAGGATAAACTTGACCCAAGGAGATACGGAGACGGGACCCCACGCGTGTAGCTCATTTCCCGTATATCACAACTAGGTAAATACACACACACACACACACACACACAGGAATCAAGCCGGGAAGTCACGATGTTGATTCACCACCACCACCACCACCACCACCCAGGGGGCCGCGTAACCTTTCCGGGAGAAACAAGGTGGTCGGCCTTCAACACCACCTCCTAACACCCCCCCTTCCCTCCCTCTACTGTCAACCCTTTAACACCCCCCCCCCCCATCACACCCTACTCCCTGCCCCTGGCCTCCGCCCCGCCCCAGAAGGTCGCCCAGCAGCCCCGCGGCATCCACACAGGCGGGGTGACGCGCTTTCTCTATGCTAGGCAGCCTGACCCGCCCCCCCTGCCGCCCGCCCCGCACATTCCCGTATTCTGGAAGAGTATGTGGCGTTTACTCTTGAACACGTCAGGTTAGGTTACAGATTACGGTTAGGGTGGGATAAGCTATCTTGACTTTTCCTGGTAACCTTGTGTGGGAATCACAATGAGGGTATTTTCGAGAAAATCCTATGGTATGGTTAGTTTCGGAGCTACAGCCAAGATTCTTCACTCGGAAACCACATACTCGCATAGAGAACGGGAATCTGCACCCCACCCATGTCACCCCGCCACCCCTGCCACCCTAGCACGCCCACCCAGCCCATACCTACATAGCACGCCTAATAAGGAACATGGTGGAACAGATGGCAGGAACAGAAAGAAGGCAAACAAAGGTACCGTTATGCTTACGTTCAGTGCAAAGCCGAGAGAGATCCTTCCCTTAGCCTTGGATCAGTGCAAAGTATGGTAATGTATACTTTGGTTCAGTGTACATACGTGTGTGTGTACGTACATACGCCGTAACAGAGGTAGTCCAACGTGCGTAGAAGTAATCCCCGGGGTAATCCTAAAGCAATCCTCACCGTCTAACCTTCTAACACAGTCTAATACAGTGTGGTAATCCTTAGAGAACACTTTGCACGCCGAGGAGAGCAGCGGCTGAGATGAAACTAAAGGCCGGCATGACAACCACTCGATGCGATGAGACGCGAATACACAGGCGAGTGAAGCTTCGGGATGACTCGAACGCGAAGTGAGTGAGGCTTCGAGAGGAGATGAGATAGTTACGAGGAGAGAAGAGAGAGAGAGAGAGAGAGAGAGAGGGGGAGAGAGAGAGGAGAGAGATAGATGAGAGAGAGGAGGAAGACGAGAGAGAGAGGAGAGAGAGAGAGAGGAGGAGAAACTTGGAGAAAGAGAGAGGAGAAGCTTGGAGAGAGAGAGGAGGAGAAACTTGGAGAGAGAGAGAGGAGCAGCTTGGAGAGAGAGAGGAGAAGCTTGGAGAGAGAGAGGAGACAGTGGAGAGGAGAGAGAGAGAGAGGAGGAGAAGCTTGGAGAGGATAGGAAACAGCGGGAGAGAAGAGGAGAGAGAAGAGAGAGAGAGATAGAGAGAGAGAGAGAGAGAGAAGAGAGAGAGAGAGAAGAGGAGGAGAAGCTTCGAGAGGAAAAGTCAATAAAGCTTTAAAGGCCCGTGTGTGTGTGTGTGTGTGTGTGTGTGTGTGTGTGTGTGTGTGTGTGTGTGTGTGTGTGTGTGTGTGTGTGTGTGTGAGTGTTGTTTTCCTTGACAGTGACCTTCAAGAACTTTCAAATTTTTTTTTTCTCTCTCTCTCTCTCTCTCTCTCTCTCTCTCTCTCTCACACACACACACACACACACTAAAATATCAGAAAGCTAAATGGAAAGCGGTGAATGAAGAAACACAATGAACAAGAACACGAAAAATAAATGAATGAATAAATAAATAAATAAAAATGTATGAATGGCTAAATAGAATGAACCACCACCACCACCACCACCACCACCCATCCACCCCATCCACCACCACCACCCATCTACCCCATCCACCCATCCACCAATCCACATCCACCTTTCCACCACCACAACCAATCAACCCCACACATAAACCAATCCACCCCAATCCACACATCCACCACCACCACCCATCCACACACAAACCAATCCACCCCATCCACCCCAATCCACACATCCACCACCACCACCCATCCACACACAAACCAATCCACCCCATCCACCCCAATCCACACATCCACCACCACCACCCATCCACACACAAACCAATCCACCCCATCCACCCCAATCCACACATCCACCACCACCACCCATCCACACACAAACCTTGCCACCCCACCCACCTACCTCACACGCGGGGTTACCTATTAAGTTAACTCATCATTGTACGTGGTCATTGTTCACTTTTTGTCTTGTCCTAATTAAATCAATATGTCATGCCAGCTCTGTTGTGATTGCAATAGGAGTACTGTAGGATTGCTCTAGTACTTTCCATGGCAGCTACAAGATCTCTGTTGTGATTGCAATAGGAGTACTGTAGGATTGCTCTAGTACTTTCCATGGCAGCTACAAGATCTCTGTTGTGATTGCAATAGGAGTACTGTAGGATTGCTTAGTACTCCATGGCAGCTACAGATCTCTGTTGTGATTGCAATAGGAGTACTGTAGGATTGCTCTAGTACTATTTCCATGGCAGCTACAAGATCAAGTGAATAATTTTGACTGAGTAGAAATGGAACAAAATCATAGCAATTACCACGAGCAATCATGGTATGTGACTACGAATACGAGCACATGTCTTGTAGTTGCTTTTTTTGCCTGTATACCTCCGGGTGATACTAAAATTATTATTATTATTATTATTATTATTATTATTATCACAACACCCTCCCTTTTTAACAGGTAGAGGTGTCTATACCCCCATAATGATGTTTACCTAACACTCAGATCTCAAGCCTCCCCCCCCCCATTTTCTTATTTGTATTAACCTATTCTTTCCCATCTATTATTGAAGATCAATGGAACTATGGTATTACACTATACTATAAATATGTGGATTCCTTAACTGACCTGCCTTTACCACCATTTCTACCACCCTTCCCTCACCCTTCCCTTCAAAGGTTCAGCGACCCACAACTTTCCTTTCCCCCCCCTTCCGGCCCTCTTCCCCTTGCCCCCGCATGCCCCATGACCACTGTGATATTCCCCTCCCTATTTTCACCTCCTCCTCCTCCCATCTCCGCTATACCCCCCGGATCCATTTTTCCTTCTCCCTACCATTTCCCTAACCCACCGTAACGCCCCCCTCAACCCCTGCCCCCCAATATTCCGCTCCTCCAGTACAGATACTTAGCCATTAAACAACACACAGATATGCCCACACACACCACACACACAACAACACTAGCACACACACAAGCACGCGCGCCTAGATTAACTTAGATACGGAGACAGACCACACGCGTATAGCATCAAGGTCCTGTATGCTCAACTATGTACACACACACGACACAACACACACAAACAGCACACACTCCACCCCAGAGACACAGCACACAACACGCAGACACACCACAACAGCACAATACACACACACCAACCCCCCTTTCCCCCCCCCAACAACCCCTGGGAAAAAATGTAACACCACACATAACACACACACGAGACCTCACCTGATAACAACACACACGACACGACACACAAGCCCACAACCCACACACCACAACACACACAACACACACACACAGGCCGTTCACTCGACCTCCGCCTGGTTGGTCAAAATGGTGCCGTTGACCAACCGTGAACTCCTCCTCCTCCTCTCCTCCTCTTCTCCTCCTCCTCCTCTTCCCTCTCCTCCCTCCTTCCTTCATCACCATTCACCATCATCACAACATCACCACCATTTTTTAACTACATTACATTAATACGCCGGTCTCATCCGTTGTGTGTGTGTGTGTGTGTGTGGGAGGTGGTGTAGGGGGTGTGTGTGTGTTGTGTGGTGTGTGTGTGTGTGTGTGTGTGTTTGTGTGTGTTCATCTGAGGTTTTATTCATCTAGTTGTATTTTACAGGGCCTGAGCAACGCTCGTGTGGGCCCTGTCTCCATATCAAGCATTTTTACTATTCATCCTTAGTGCTTGTGTGGCCGAAGCCAGCACCCCCGGAGATGCAGGTCACAAAACCCCGGCTAACTGGACCCGTGCAGGAGAACACCATGATAGAGTCACTGGGGTAGGCTGAGAGACAAGGCTAGTGGGAGACAGAGACTGTCCGATTTTAATATACGGAAATAGCCCATCTGTTATCCGCTCCGCCCGGGATCGGAGACCCGGGACTGTGCTCGGTTGTGAAGCCGAGACGTGCTTCCCCTACACTACGGTGAGTACCCTATATGGGTGTTTGTGGGTGGTGTGTGTGTGGTGTGTGGTGCTGTGTGTGTTGTGGTGTGTGTTTGAGTGTGTGTGTGTGTAATATTAGGGTGTAAAAGCCTGCAGTAAAAAAGATCAAGAGAAAATATCGATTATTGAAAGAACAAAACAGGGAAATAGGAAAATTTATTGTATTGTAGGAGAGGAGAGAGAGAGAGAAGAGAAGAGGTCTGAGAGGGAAGAGAAGAGAAGAGAGAGAGGAGAGAGAGGAAGAGAGATAGGCGCGAGAGAGAGAGGAGAGAGAGAGAGAGAGATAGAGAGAGAAGAGAGAGAAGGAGAGAGTGAGAGAGAGAGAGAGAGAGAGAGAGAGAGAGAGGAGAGGAGAGAGAGAGGAGAGAGAGAGAGGAGAGAGAGAGAAGAGAGAGAGGGGAGAGAAGGCGAGGAGAGAGAGAGAGAGAGAGAGAGAGAGATAGAGAGAGAGAGAGAGAGGGAGAGAGAGAGAGAGAGAGATAGAGAGAGAGAGACGGAGTGACAAGTTATACCCAGAACAGAATTAAACTAATCACATGACATCTGATCCAATACCTCTCTCTCTCTCTCGTCGTCGTCTCGTGCATCTGTCTCTGCTCTATTCCTCTCGTCTCTCTCCTCTCTCTCTCTCAACTTTTTCTCTTCTCTCTGCAGTTTGTATTCATAAAAACAAGCATAACGCATAGGCTAACACTAGCTACTTGTTACTACGTACCACTCCACACACAGCTACACACACACACACCTCATATACCACACTGTACACACACACACACGACACACACACACACACACATCACACACACATAACAACACACACCACATCAACAGTAACACTCTGCATCGACACAGCACGACCAACAGCCACACAGGCACAGCGACACGGGAGAGACTGATCAACGCTGCTTTCTGCGTGAGACAACCGATGTAACGTGGGCGAGAACGTAATAAGAAGGTAAACACTTCGCGGGGAGACAGTTAGCCAAGAAGGGAGAGCAGAGAGAGACACAAGGAGGAGAGAGTGAGAGGAGATGGATGTGGAGAAGAGGGAGTGAAAGAGAGAGAGAGAGAGAGAGCAGAGAGGAGAGAAGAGAGAGAGAGACTTTCCTGTAGCATTTCCTTATCTTGCGTATTTCCTGTCTTCCATATATTCTAATCTCGGTTTTTTTAATCTTTTCTTTAGTATTCATTTATTTCAACATTTCCGCTGCCTTATTTTTATTTCATTGTAATAATTGTTGCCGATAAAACATGTTCCGAATTCGTCGCTAACTCCCGGGATTTTCCACTGAGAAATTCGCGGTTACTGTCCCCCTTGAGCAAGAGGGATGGAGTGTGTGTGGTTGTGTGAGGTCCAGCATTGCCCAAAGATCTGGTAATTAATGAGCTCGCGTGGACAATACCTGGGTGAATAACGCGCACACAACACACACACAACACACACCACACACACACACACACACGACACCCACAAACACACACACACACACACCGTTGCATAAGCCCGTGAAGTATATAAGTATGTCTCATTTCAATTAAAGGACCACATTTTTCACGTAGTACAAAGTCCTTGTAGTCGTGGCAACTATTGTTAATGATGGTGGTGGTGGGTGGTGGTGGGTGGTGGTGGTAAGGTGTGGTGGTGGTGGTGTGGTGGTGGTGGTGGTGGTGGTGGTGGTGTTGGTGGTGGTGTTGGTGGTGTGGTGGTGGTGGTGGTGGAGGTGGTGTTGTGGGAGGGAGGGGTGGGTGATGGGGGGTGGGCCGGGGGGAGGGGAGGAAGGGGTAGTGATGGGGATGGGGGGTGGGGGGGGGGGGGGGGGGGGGGGGGAGGGGGGGGAGGGGGTGGGGGGGGGGGGGGGCGGGGGGCGGAGGGGGGTGGGGGGGTGGGGTGGTGGGGGTGGTGGTGGAGATGTGGTGGTGGTGAGTGGAGGTGGTGGTGGGGGTGGTGGTGGTGCTGTGTGCTCTGTGAGGGTGGTGTAGGGGTGGTGGGGAGGGGTGGGTGGGTGGGGGGGGGGGTGGGGGGGTGGTGTGGTGTGGGTGGTGTGGTGGTGGTGGTGGTGGTGGTGATGGTGGTGTGGTGGTTGGGGGTGGTGGTGAGGTGGGGCGGGGGGGGTAGGGGGTGGGGGGGGAGGTGGTGTTTGAGGGTGGTGGTGGCGTGGTGTGGTGGTGGTGGCGGCGTGTTTTGAGGTGGTGGTTTGCGGTGGTATGGTGGTAGGTGGAGTTGGAGGTGGTGTTTGAGGTGGTGGTGGCGTGGTAGTGGTGGTGTGGGGGTGTTTTGAGGTGTGGTGGCGTGGTAGTGGTGTATGGTGTTGTTTGAGGTGGTGGTGGCGGTGGTAGTGGTGGTAGTGGTGGTGTTTGAGGTGGTGGTGGCGGTGGTGGTGGTGTAACAGTCTGGCAACCTTACGTATGAGAAGAAAATATATTTGAAAAAAGAGAGAGGAAGAGGGGGAGGAGGAGGAGAGAGAGAGAGAGAGGAGGGAGGTGAGGAGAAAAGAGAGAGAGGAAGGAGGAGGAGGAGAGAGGGGAAGTGAGAGGAGGTCAGGAGGAGGAGGAGGAGGAGGAGGAGGAGGAGGAAGAAGAGAGTGAGAGTGAGAGCGAGTGAATTAGTTTTGGAAGACCCACACATGAGCTACCTAATAGATACCACCACCACACCACCAAACCACTACCACACCACCACACCACCACCACCACCACTCCACACACGCCACGTGACCACCAACCACCACCACTACACCACCACTCACCAACACCATTTTACCACCAAACCACCACACCATGACAACCACCACCACCACCAGCCATCGCCCGCTCCACCGCACCACCAACACTACCACGCCCACTACCATCCACCACCACGCACCGACCATGCATCACGCCCACCACACCACACCAACCACAGGGAGAGCCACGACCACCACTGACCACCAACGCAACCACCACCGGAACCACCAAACCACCAACACCACGACCACCTATGACACCACCACTACCACCACCGGACCACCCCACCACTCAATTTACCAGACCACACACCACCACAGCCACCACCACGCACGTACCACCACCACCACCACAACCACCACCACCACCACACCACGACACCACCATCACCACCACCACACCACCACAGTGCCTACCAACAGGAGAGGCACACACCATTCCCACGACCACATACACCACCACTACCACCACACCACCACCACCACCAAAATCCCACACACCACCACACCACCACCACCACTTCCCTCCCCCCCCACACCACTCACCACCACCCCACCACCACCACACCACCACTCCCCTACCACCACCACCATACCAACCATCCACACCACCACCGACCACTACCACGAACACTACCACCACCACCACACCACGACCACCACACCACACCACCACCACCACCACACCACCACCACCACCACCACACCACCACCACCACCACCACACCACCACCCCCACCACCACCACCACCACCACCACCACCACCACCACCACCACACCACCACCACCACCACCACCACCCCACCACCACTACCACCACCACCAACCACCACACCACACACCACGACCACCACCACCACCACTCCCACCACGACCACCACAGCACCACACAGCCACCAATACCAGTCATACCACCACGGGCACCGACCACCACCACCACCACCACACCACTACAAATATAATTAAGTAACTGTTTCATGTCACTGCAATATAAACATATACCCACTACAATAATTATGAAGTTAACGGTTCACGATGGTCACGGTTTCAATTTTCGAGATTATTATTAAGTGTTAGGTATAAACTTCAACATAATTAATGAGTCTCTCTCTCTCTCTCTCATCTCTCTCTCTCCTCTGTCATCTCTCTCTCTCATCTCCTCTCTCTCTCTCTCTCTCTCTCTCCTTCTCGCCTTCTCTCTCTCCTCTCCTCTCTTTTTCAGGGAATTTAACATACGTTTCCTGACACATCTCTCTCTCTTCTCCTCTCTGGCTCTCTCCTCCATCTCTCTCTCTCTCGCTCGCTCTCTCTTTCAGGGAATATGTAACATAACGTTTTCCTGTCACCTCTCTCTCTTCTCTCATCTCTCTCTTCTCTCTCTCTCGCTCTCTCTTCTCTCTCTCCATCTCCTCCTCTCTCTCTCTCTCTCTCTTGTCACAACATTAACTCACACGTCTCTATTTTTACTCATTTCCCTTTTCCCAAAATTTCCAGCACGAAAACTAACCTCCCCTACTGACTCTAACCCCTTCCTTTCCCTTTAACGCCCTTTTCCCCCCTCCCCCTCACTCCCTCTCTCGTCTTCCCCCCCTCTTCAGGCTTCTCTCTCCCTTCCCCTCTTAATCCCCCTTTTCCCCCCTCTGGTCCTTTCCTTTCCCCCTCTCCCCCGCTCGCCCTTCATCATACTCCCTCTCTCCTCTCTCTCTCTCCCCCCCCCCTTCTCAATTCTGTCCCCTCTCCCCCCCTCTCCCCCTCCCTCTTCTCCCCCCTCTCCCCCCTTCCATCCTTCCCACCCTTCCCCCCTCCTCTCCGTCGCTTCCTCCCCCCCCTCTTAACGCTCTACTCTACACCCTCCTCCCCCAAAAAACTCTCCCCTCCGTCATCTCCCTCCCCTCTCTCCCCCTTGTTCCCCCCCCTCCCCCCTTACCCCCCTCTCCCCTCTCATCGCTCATCTACTCACCACTCCCCCCCCCCCGCCCCGCTTCTCCCCCTCTCCCCCTCTCTCCTCCCCTTTCCCCCTCCCCCACTCCTTTCCCCCCTCTCTCGTGGTCCCTTTCCCCCCTCTCCTTTTCCCTCCCCCCTCTGCACCTCCCTCGCTCCCCCCCTTTTCCTCTCCCTCAGTCCCCCCCCTACCGTTTTACACCCCCCGTTACATAGACCATTAAAATACCGGGAGAGTACCGGACCATTTCCCCACCCAGCCCAAAAACCAACCACCAACCCGTTAACCGGTACCGAACCACCACCGCCCCAATTACCGAAATTACTTACACCGCAAACCCCCCAACACTACTAAATCCGATAAATCCTACGCTTTCCCAGACCACATCCCACTGTGTCACACCACGTCAGTCTCATCTCTGCACTCGCCCACGTAGCTCCCTTCTCTCACCCCAAAGTCTTCCCCCATAGACCCCCCGGACATACGCCCGGAACCCGTTCCCATCGCCCAACCTCCACCACTTCCCACCTCTCCTCCACCATCCTCCACCCACTGCTCAAGGCCGCGCGTGGAAGGGAAGCGGAAAGGGAGTGGAAAGGAAGGAAGGAGAGAGGAAGGAGAAGAATTCAAATCCAAATGCTTTTATTTCCACCAATATATTTGTTATCCTTACAATTCTCAATAAAATACAGTATAATATAAAATACCAAAATAGAATAAAAATGCACAGAACCAAAAAGTTGTTTCTAATAACTAAAACAATGCTAAAAGGATATAGCTCTGGTTAGAAAAGGATGGTATGTTACAATATATAATTGATGTTATTTAAAAGGATCTCTTTTAAAGAAGAAGGAAAGGAGGAAGGAGAGGAGGGAAGGAAGGGAAGTAGGATGGAGGAGGGAAGGAAGAGAGAAGGAGGGAGGAATGGAAGGAGAGAAGGAGGGAAGGAGGAAGGAGAGAAGGAGGAAAGAAGGGAAGGAGAGATGGAAGGAAGAAGGGAAGGAAGGAGAAGGGAGGGAGGGAAGGGAAGGAGAGAGGAAGGAAGGAAGGGAAAGAGAAGGATGGAGGAGGGAAGGAGAGAAGGAAGGAAGGAGTGAAGGGGGAAGGAAGGGAAGGAGAGAGGAGGGAGGTAAGAAGGGAAGAGATGAAAAGCTGATAGAAGGAGGATGGAGTGAGAGGAAAGTATAAGATATGTGGTAAAGGAGAGAGTAGAGAGAGAGAGAGAGGAGAGAGAGAGGAGAGAGAGAGAGAGAGAGAGAGAGAGAGAGATAGAGAGCGAGAGAGAGAGAGAAGAGGAGAGAAGAGAGAGTTAGGGATAAAGAATGGGAAGAGTTATAATCTTGCATTTATTGAGAAGTAAAAGAACCCATAAGCGGATGGAGGAGGAGGAGAGGAGGAGGAGAGGAGTAGGAGGAGGAGGAGGAGGAAGAGCAGGTAGGAAGGAGGAGGAGGCCGGAGTAAGGAGGAGGAAGTACAGACCCGAAAAGTTTATTTGATGAAGAGGAAGGAAAGAAAAAAAGAAAATAGAAATAGATGCAGAAACAAGAAGACAAAGAAAAGAGTAGTAGTAGTAGTAAGTATTAGTAGTAGTATAGTAGTAGTAGTAGTCGTATTAGTCGGTATATATGTATTATGTAGTAGTAGTATTATTAGTAGTAATTAGTTAGTGTATAGTAGTATAGTAGTATTAGTATTGTAGTAGTAGCAGTAGTAGTAGTAGTCAGTAGTAAGTATAGTAGTAGTAGTAGTAAGTAGTAGTAGTATATCTAGTAGTAGTACTAAAGTATAGTAGTATAGTAGTAGTATATTTAAAGTAGTAGTATATGTAGTAGTAGTCAGTAGTAGTAGTAGTCTAAGTAGTAGTAGTTGTAGGTAGTAGTAGTAGTAGTAGTAGTATAGTATAGTATAATGTAGTAGTAGTATAGTAGTATGTAAGTAGTAGTAGTAGTATAGTAGTAGTAGTAATGTAGTATTATATTAGTAAGTAGTATATGTAGTAGTAGTAGTAGTAGTAGTATAGTATATGTAGTATAGTAGTAGTAGTAGTAGTAGTGAGTAGAGTAGAGTAGTATAGTAGTATTGTGGAGTATATGTATGTATATGTATTATGTAGTAGTAGTAGTAGTAGTAGTAGTAGTAGTAATAGTAGTATATGTAGTAGTAGTAGTAGTAGTAATAGAGACATGAATATCATTGTCATCATTACAAGTTATATTGATATAGTTATTATCATTCGTTATAGTTATTATGTATAGTTATTATTAGTAGTATGTATCATTACTTATAGTTATTATCATTATATAGTTCATTATCCTTTCCACCCAACACAGCACCTGTCTGCTTCCCCCCCACCCCTCACCCCCTACCCCTCTTCCCCTCACCCCCTACCCCTTCTACCCCCCATGACTGCATATTCCTGACGCAACATTTCATAAGGCAAGGCAAGGAGCGGCGGTACACGTGACAAAGAGTTAACCCCTTCACGCCCAGATCTTTCCTTTGCTAAACAAAATGTGTATGTTGTCGAGCCATAAAATTAAGAAAAGTCACTTAATATACCAAAGTCGCTAGTGGACAAGGATACTAAACAGGTCATATCTATAAAATATTGCTTATATTCACTAAAAAAACGTCTAATGGTGCCAAATTACAATGGAAATTACGTTCTGGGCCTCAAGGGGTTAATGGGGCAGCATGTGGGACCTTGTGGGTGTTCTTAGGCCACTCCACGGTGCACAGAGATCTGAAGTGGATTTTGTAGCTTCCTTATGTTCTGTTCTTATGTTCTCTCTCTCTCTCTCTCTCGCGTCTATCCGTGATCTCTCTCTCTCTCTCTCTCTCTCTCTCTCTCTCTCTCTCTCTCTCTCTCTCTCTCTCTCTCTCTCTCCAGCGGCGCGTGGTTCCATGACTCACAGCTTCCTTCTCTCCACCACTCCCTCCCTCCTTCCATCCACCTCTCCCTCCCTACCTCCCTCCACCTCTCCAGGAGTTTTCCTTCCCAGTGAGTCACCTAATCGATAACACAGGCAGAAGAGAGAGAGAGAGACGAGAGGAGAGAGAGAGAGAGGAGAGAGATAGAGAGAGAGATAGAGAGAGAGAGAGGAGAGAGAGCAGAGGAGAGAGAGAGGAAGAGAGAGAGAGCGAGAGGTAGAGCGAGATAGAGAGAAGCAGAGAGAGAGAGAGAGGGAGAGAGAGATTATTATGAAATAGCATTGTTCCAGCCTTGAATGAGTGAAATTGCATAAATACGTGTTGAGAGGAGAGAGAGAGAGAGAGGAGAGAGAGAGAAGTAGAGAGAGAGGAGATAGAGAGAGAGAGGAGAGAGAGAAGAGAGAGAAGAGAGAGAGAGAGAGAAGACAGAGAAAGAGTATATTGAAAGAAACAAATGAAGCAAGAGTATAATTGAAAAAAAAGAAAGGTTAGATGAAAAAAGAAAACGAGAAAAAGTAGGGTTCAGGTGAAAAGGTGACGTCATTAATACTAAAAATAATACTATAATAATAATAATAATGATCATAATAATATAATAATAATAATAATAATAATAATACAAATAATAATAATGATAATGATAATATAATAATAAATAATGATAATGATAATAATAATAATTATGATAATGATAATAATAATAGATAATAATAATAATATAATGATCATGAATAATAATAATACTATAAGATAATTAATAATAATACAATAATGAAATGAATAATAATAAATACTAAAATAATTAATAATAATAATAATAATAATAATGATAAATCATAATAATGATAATAATAATATAATAATAATAATAATAATAAATAATAATGATGAATAATAATTATGATAATAATAATTAATATAATACTAATAATAATAATAATATAACGTCATTAATTAAGCAGGTGGTAGGCGATGGTGATGTGATTTTAGTGTTATTATTATTATCATCAATCAATCATCAATCATCACATCATCATCACATCATCATCATCATCATCATCATTCATCATTATTATTATTATTATTATTATTATTATTATTACTTATTACTTATTATATTAGTATTATTATTACTGTACATGTTAGCATAAATATCAATACAATTATTCATTATTATTGTTATTATTATTATTATTGTTATCATTTGTCATTGTTATCATCATTATTATTATTATTATTATTATTATTATTATTATTATAATTATTATTATCATCATTAATACCAATAGTGTTATCATTACCATTACAATTGTTGTTGTTTTTCCTCCGCGTGAAAATAAAATTAGCATTATTATCATTATTATAACTATTATTTTTAAAACTCAATATCTATTAGTAAATTGAGGGAAAAAGTTTGTTCCTTTTTTGGTTGATTTGATTTGACAGTAGTCTCTCTCTCTCTCTCTCTCTCTCTCTCTCTCTCTCTCTCTCTCTCTCTCTCCTCTCTCTCTCTCTCTCTCTCTCTCTCTCTCTCTCAACCCAGCAACAGGGGGACCGTTACCCCTTCCGTTGCGTGAGTCACCCCTGCAAGGCCACCCCAACCCCCCACCAGAACAACCCCTCCCTACCCCCAACACCCTCTCCTTCAATGCTACTTCCGATCCCCCTCTTAACCCCCCCCCCCCCCTCCCCCCCTCCCCCCCCCCCCCCCCCACCCCCAACACCCCTTCGAATTTCCCCCTCCAACCCTCCCTCCCCTCCTTCAGTCCCCAAACAAATATCCTTCATCCCCCAACTCCCCCCCCCCCTTTAATCCATCCCCACATTTCTTCTCCTTCACCTTCATTCCCCCCCCCCCCCCCTCCCCTCCTTCGATTCAAGGTATGAGTCACGTGATGGGGGGGAAGGAGGGGGCGGGCGGGGGGGGTTAAGATGGGCATTAGGTTGGGGGAAAATAGGGTCATTATATAAGATTTCTGTGAAGATTGACAAGGAGGAGGAGAGAGAAGAGAGAGGAGGGGAAAAGGGGAGAGAGAGAGAGAGAAAAGGGAAAAAAAAGAAAAGGGGAGAGAGAGAGAGAGAGAGAGAGAGAGAGATTTTTCGTTTTTCGTTCTACTTCTGATATCTCTCTCTCTCCCTCTCTCTCTCTCCTCTCTCTCTTCTCTCTCTCTTTTCTCTCTCTCTCTCTCCCCTTCTCTCTGGTTACCAATCACACACACCAAAATACACAAATAAACACTCATTTCATTAAGAAGCTCATATTGTCATTCAGTTAAATGAAATAAAAGCAAATAACTTTCTTCGGTAAAATAAATAAATATATATATAATAATAATAAAACCTTGCCTTAAATTACCCATTGCAGAGAACCATTTCCATCCCATTCTGTCAAACTGAGCCATTCTTCCCCCTCCCCATGAAAAAACTTCTCCCCCCCCCCGAAAAAAAACTGTAAAAAATGCCTCTATATATAAAAAAAAAAAATTTTCCCCCCCTGAAAACATTTACTCCCTCCCCCCCCCCCCCCCAAAAAAAAAATCCCCCCCATGAAAAAATTAACTCCCTCCCCCCCAAAAAAAAGAAATACTCCCCCTGAAAAAATTAAAATACCCTCCTCCCCAAACAAAAAAATACTCCCCCCCTGAAATTTTTTACTTCATGCCCCTCCCACAAAAAAAAAAAAAACTCCCCTTTAAAAAATTAAAAATTAACTCCTCTCGCCCCCCCCCCAAACAAAAAATACAACCCCCCTAAAAAAATATATTTTCCTTGCCCCCCCCCAAAAAAAAATCCCCCTGAAAAAATTTTCTCCCCTCCTCTCCCCCCCAAACAAAATCTTGCCCAACCCCCCATTGCCAAGAACCATTTCCATCCCTAAGTTCCAAAGAAAAATAAAAAACGGAAGATACAAAGAAAAATCTGAAGTAAATATAATACTACTACTAAGACAATATAAAGATAATACAAAGATAATATAAACAAAAAGCTGCTGGCAATCCCTTGGTCCGCTTAGCCAATCCCAGGAGCTCATTACTTCGTAGCATTGCTTATAATTGCTGATTGGTTGCAAGTGTTAGGGTACGAAGTAAGTAGTTCTCTCTCTCTCTCTCTCTCTCTCTCTCTCTCTCTCTCTCTCGAAGAAGAAGAAGAAGAAGAGGAGGAAGTAATATAAAGGGTACCTGTTTTACTTGAATTTCATGATGAGAGGAGAAGAGAGGAAAAAAATAATTCAGGAAGGAGTTGTAAAGAAATAGGAAGAAGAAGAAGAAAAAGAAGAAGAAGAAGAGAAGAAGAAGAAGAGAAGAAGAGGAAGAAAAACAGAAGAGGAAGTAAAGGAGAGAATAAAAAAAGGGTAAAAAAACAGACCACAAAGGAAAGGAAGAAAAAAAAGATACAGAATAAGTTTAATAAAGGAAGACACAAACACACACACAGGAAGAGAGAGAGGAGACGAGAGAGAGAGAGGGAGAGAGAGAGAGAGGGAGAGAGAGAGAGAGAGAGAGAGAGAGAGAGAGAAAAAGAGAGAGAGAGAGGAGAGAGAGAGAGAGAGGGTGAGGTAACTCCATCAGATGAGGTAAGGAGGGAGGGAGGAAGGAAGGAGATAATGAGGTAGAAAATGAGAGAGAAGGAGGGAGGGAAGGAAGGAGGGATGGAGGGAGGAAAAGAGAGAAAGCGGACTCAACACTGTAGTAAATAACACAAAAGTACTCTCTCTCTCTCTCTCTCTCTCTCTCTCTCTCTCTCTTTAACCTGGACCTTGGCCGACGTCTGACTCATTCATACAAACTGAATACAATGACTTAACGAAAGAAAGAAAAAATTACGTGAGTCATACATAAGAGAGAGAGAGAGAGAGAGAGAGAGAGAAGCACCATGAATAACACAACACACTCAACATGATCATCACTCATTTCCTCATGTATATAATTAATTACGTAGTTTTTTGTTTTTTTTCCTGTATGCCTTCGGGTGAAACTATTATTGTATTATTATTATTATTTATTATTATTATTATTATTATTATTATTATTATTATTATTAATCACATTGCAT
>JACEEZ010016550.1:65000-67500 GCA_016584305.1 Chionoecetes opilio
GTAGTAGTAGTGGTGGTAGTAGTAGTGGTAGTAGTAGTAGTAGTAGTAGTAGTAGTAGTAGTAGTAATGGTGATGGGGTAGGTGGTGGTAGTAATAATGGTGGTAGTAGTAGTAGTAGTAGTAGTAGTAGTAGTAGTAGTAGTAGTAGTAACAGTAGTAGTAGTAGGAGCAGTGTAGTAGTGGCAGTAGTAATAATGGTGGTGGTTCGATAGTTTCAAAAAGAGAGATAGGAAAAGAAAGAGAAAGTGCCATAATGCAGCGAAAATGTCGCCTCACAACCCTCGTGTTAGTCATCAATATGAATGTCAGGTCGCCGCGGGAAAAAAAATAGAAAAAATATACTATAGGTCATGCTATTATTATTACGCTTACTATTATTATTATCATTAATATTATTAGGAAGGAGGCAATATAAGCTTCTGTCCTTTGGTAGTAGTAGTAGTAGTAGTAGTAGTAGTAATAGTAGTAGTAGTAGTAGTAGTAGTAGTAGTAGTAGTAGTAGGACGGGACTTTAAAAACAACAACGGCGTGGCATGGCATGTGCTCGGAGGAGGGGCTGGGCGGGGGACTTTGCCCAACCCAACACAACCCCCAACTTTCTTGCATGCATTCCCTGAGCCTATGACGTCACTGCGGTCCTTGACGGTGGTGGTGGTGGTAAAACAGGGAGAGAGAGAGAGAGAGAGAGAAGAGAGAGAGAGAGAGAGAGAGAGAGAGAGAGAGAGAGAGAGAGAGAGAGAGAGAGAGAGAGAGAGAGAGAGAGAGAGATAAAATAGGCAAGGGAGAGAGCTTCCTTCAGTCCTCGGTAGTATAGTGGATAGTATCCCCGCCTGTCACGCGGGAGACCTGGGTTCGATTCCCAGCCGGGGAGGTCCATTCTTTTTGAGACGTGGAGTAAGTAAGGGGCGATCTGATAGAAGTTTTTAAGTGGATAAAGGGATTTAATAAAGGAGAGGTAGGAAAAGTTTTTACGGCTAGTAATCAGGGTAGAACAAGAAGTAACGGATTCAAGCTGGAAAAGCGTAGATTTAAAAAGGAAATAGGGAGAAACTGGTTCACAAATAGGGTGGTGAATGATTGGAATGGACTAAGTCGTCAGGTGGTCAATGCGGAGTCTATTCGGGTCTTTAAAAGGAGACTGGATAAATTCATGTATGGGGATGAAAGGTGGATGTAGGTAGTGTTAAGTAACAGGAACTACCTCGTGTAGGTCTCACGGCCTCTTGTAGTTCCTTATTTTCTTATGTTCTTATGTTCTTAAGACAGTGGTTCCCAACCAGGGGTCCATGGTCCCCAAGGGGTCCAGGGAAGAATTTCAAGGGGTCCATAGAGATTCTAAGAATCGAATTATTTTTTAATTTATTATACTGGAATATAATAATAAGATAGAGAGAAACTTAATAACCGTTATTTTACCATGGTAATAGTAAGTGCACTAATTACCGTCATTCCTATTGCTAGGCAGGATTAGCAAAAAATCCGTTCTTATGTCAGATTGATGATGTGTCAGAAGACTTCATTGAGCTTATCCACGCTTCAACAGCCAAGAATGTGTTCCAGGCAAACTCCTTGTCTAGCTTTTGGTGTTCAATGATGGATTCATAGCCCAAAATAAGTGATCTGGCAGTTCTAGTTATTTTGCCTTTTGTTTCAACCTAGCTGTGCGATGACCTACCTTGTTGATCATTACATTTGTATTTGTGTGTAAATCTTGGGATTATCTATTCTGTGACGTGAATTTGTTATACTTAAGATTGCTGTTTTTAAAACGTGAAACTGATGTTTGGTTACGTTATATTTTTATGCTTCTATTTATTCATACATGTGCTTGCAAGCTCAAAAATAAGGCAAGTATTATAAGGATAGTTTTTGCATACAATACCTACAACTATAACAACAATAACATGACATTTTTACTATGTATATTACTTAAATAAAAAAAGTCTGCTGAACAGAAAGAGTTCTGTTTTCATATAAATAGGCCTACAGCTTAATCAGCATAACAATGCAAGAAATTTTACATGAATGTATTCAATTCATGATATAAACTACTGTGTATCATCTTCAGTGGCACAGACACATCAGTAGTGAGGCTATCATTCGTAATATATGGCGCCTGGCGACTTTAGTGCAGGTGGCGACTATACTGTTATCTACGGTAGAAAGGGGAAAAGTACTAGAAAAAGGAGAGTAAGAGTAGAATAGAAGGAAAGGCTAGAAAAGGTGAAAAATAAGGTAAGGATAATTTTAAAGGCTAGAAAAGGGGCAAGTACTAGAAAGAAAGTAGAAGGATAGAGGAGAGGTAGAAGGTGAAAAATACGGTAAGAATATAAGGTTAAAAAAAGGGAAAGTAGACTAGAAAAGGGGAAAGTACTAAAAAAGAAAGTAAGAGAAGGATAGAAGAAAGATGAGAAAGGATGAACTCAGAACACGTGAAAATAGGTAAATATATTTTCAAAGGCAAAAAAATGAAATAGCCTAGAAATGAAAGTCACCACAT